>CAEFZP010001534.1:0-67500 GCA_903064625.1 Mallotus villosus
TCACTATGACACTGTCCACTCTACGCTGTTCACTATGTACCTGTCACTATTGACACTTTGACTATGACACTGTCACTATGACACATTTACACTATGACACTGTCACTATTACACTTTCACTATGACACTGTCCTATGACACTGTCACTATGACACTGTCACTAAGCACTGGCACTAGGACACTTTGACTATGCCTGTCACTTACACATTTACTATGACACTGTCACTCTGACACTTCACTATGACACTGTCACTATGACACTTTGACTATGACACTGTCACTAGGACACAGTTAACTATCACGTACACGGTCACTATGACCTGTCCACTGTCACGCACGGCCAGCCTCTCTCCTGCCAGCCTCGTCTCCAACGGCGGCCTCTCTCACGCGCCGGCCTCTCTCCACGGCAGTCCTCTCTCCACGCCAGCCTCTCTCCGCCACGGCCAGCCTCTCTCCACTGCCGGCCTCTCTCCACTGCCAGCCTCAATCTCCACTGCAGCCTCTCTCCAGGCCAGCCTCTCTCCACGCCACGCCTCTCTCCACGGCCAGCCTCTCTCGGCCTCTCTCCCGGCCGGCCTCTCTCCATCGGCCAGCCCGCTCTCCAGGGCCAGCCTCTCTCCACGCAGCCTCCTCTCCACAGCCTCTGAGCTGTCACTTGTCTTTCCCGTGCTGAGAAAGCAGCACAGGACACCAGACGCTTCACACAGGCTGCGCAGGGCCCTGTCACTGAGTCAGAGGAGAGAGCTCGCTAGGGACCGGGGCGATAGAGACGCGGAGGGAGCGGAGCGAAGAGATGAAGAGTATCGAGCGATAGCAGAGAGGATGAAGGATAGCGACGGAGAGGTAAGAGAGAGAGATCAGAGTAGGGAGGGAGAGCGGGAGGTGTAGTCTCGAGTCGAGACAGAGTATGTGTGCGGGAAGGCGTGCATCTTGTTTGTTTGTGTGTGAGCATGTGTGTGTGCGTGCTTAGTTTTGTGTGTGTTTTTGTTTGTGTGGTGTGTGTGTGTCTTGCGTGTGTTGTGTGTGCGTGTGTGTGTGCGTGCGTGTGTGTGTGTGTGTGTTTGTTGTGTGCGTGTCTACTGCTGTGTGTGTGTGCGCGTGTGTGTGTTTGCGTGTGTGTGTGTGCGCGTGTGTGTGTGCGTGTGTGTGTGCGTTTGTGTGTGATGCGCGTGTGTGTGTGTGGTGTGTGTGTGTGTGTGTGTGTGTGTGTGTGTGGTGTGTTTTGTGTGTGTGCGCGTGTCGTGTGGTGTGTGTGTGCCCGTGTGTGTGTGTGTGCGCGTGTGTGTGTGTGTGTGCGTGTGTGTGTGTGTGTGTGTGTTGTGTGCGTGTGTGTGTGTGTGTGTGCGCGTGTGTGTGTGCGCGTGTTGTGTGTGTGCGCGTGTGTGTGTGTGTGTGAGTGTGTGTGTGTGTGTGTGTGTGTGGTGTGTGTGTGTGTGTGTGTGATCCAATTAGGTATTTATGACATCAGAGCATGTTTTCCAGCATTATCCCTACACGCCTGCAGCAACGTTGATATGGATTTGAATTGCATCTTAAAACCATAATAACCTAAATACATTAAAGACTTTACCGTTGTGTGACAATTGGTGATATGAGATTTGGTAGCGTACGAGCTCCTAAACATGCAGTTTACACACGTGCTCACCTCTTCATTGAGCACATCGTGAGTTTTATGACGTATAAACTGAACCCTACTCTACATTACAACAGTCCGAACGCAAAACGCAAACTAAACATAATGTTTTTTGTTGTTTATGTGATCGTGTAACTATCTCAGACAGCGTTTTATAGAACGATGACTCATGTGTTTCTCCTTCACGTGTTTGGTGTTTTGTTTGTTTTGTTTATATGTTGCTACATCTAGTTTCTGGCGCTTAACACTCACCTCACAAAAACAAGACATGAAACAAAGTAGCATATGAAGTACTAGTCTTGTCAGCAGAATCACACAAGCCTCCATGGAAAACAAAAGTAGGTTCTCTCAACCTTAGTCTAAAGATGCCAACATATAGACAGGTTGAATGTGTGAGGCAGAGAGAGGAGAGGGGGGAGAGAGAGAGAAGAACAAGTAGGGGGGTGTATGCATGTGAATGTGATGTGACCCCCTAATGACATATCGTCTGGTGGATATGACGTTCAGCCAGCTGGTCCACTCCTCCCGCCCCCCTCCCTCCCCCTCCACCCCCCCTCCCCTCCTTCAGGTCATGATTGATGATGTTGACGTCTAAATCGCGCCAGAATGCCCAGAGTACAGGGACTATGGACCGAGCCCTTAGATCAGCCTGCAGATAGCGGGGAAGGGGGAGGGAGAGAGCAGGGGGGTGTTCTCATGCTGGGTGCGGGGCCGTCTGGGTCTCCAAGTTTCAAATCCGGGTCTGTTTCTCAGCGCCACAGCCCGCTGAGCTGAAGAGCAGGTACGAGAGTCTTCAGGTGGTGAGCGATGGAAGGTGTGGGTGTGGAGAGACCGACCAGTGAGACTCTGAACCGACTTTTCTCTACTGGGCAGGATTCATCCTGCTGGTCAACGGTGCTTGGAGAGATAGCTGAGAGCATAGAGAGAGAGGGAGAGAGAGTGAGAGAGCTAGTCGATCAGTATCTACTGAGAGAGAGGAGGGGAGACGAGGCATATAGAATGCGCGCTCTGTCTCGCGCTTGTGCTCCGACGTTCTATCGTGCAATAGCTGTCCTCTTACTGGGCCGCGAGTCTGCGAGGCTAGCGTCGCTCTAGCTTTACGGTCAGCCGTGCTCGCTCGTCCGCGCGCTCGCGCTCCAGGTCGCTCTCTCTCGCTCCGCGATCGCTACGCGGCTCGCGCAGCTCGCGCGTGCGGTCGCCGCGCGCGCGCGGGCGCGCGCTTCCCCTCTCGCTTCTCGCGCGGACGCTCGCGCGCGTCCTCGCGCGCGCGGGCTAGCGCGCTCTTCTCGCGCGTCGCGCCCTCGGGTCGCGTCGCGCTGCGCTTCGCCTCGTCTGCGCGGCGCTCGGCGCTTCGGCGCGCGGCTCGAATGCTCATTGCGTCGCTCGGCTCTCGGCCGCGGCCGCGCGGCGCGCGGCGTGCGTAGCGCGTGCGGCCCTCTCGGCCGTTCTGGCGGCTGGCTGTCCGGGCGGCGTCTCGCTCCGCTGGCTCTCTCTTCGCGTGCTCTCGGCTTGCGCGCGCGGTCTCTCGGGGCCGCGCGCGCACGCGCGCTTTCGCCGCGGCGCGCTCGGCGCATTCGGCGCGGCGCGCGGCCGGTCGCGCGCGCTGGCTCGCGCGCGCGCGGCTCGCTCTTACTCATACTGCGCTCGTCGCTCTGCTCTCGCGCGCGCGCGGCTCGCCTCGCTCGCTGGCTCTAGCAGGTCGCCCGCTCTGCTCGCTACGCGTGTTCACGCTGCGCGCGCCATGCGCCGTCCTCCCGCTCGCGCATCGCGCTCCTGCCCCGCCTCCCGCCCTGGTCTCGCGGGCTCTCTGCGCAGAGTTCGCGCGCCCGCGGCTCGTCTCGCTACTCCGCTGCGGCGTCTAGCGCGCCGGCGCTCGCGGCTCTCGCGGCCCCGACGCTCGGCGCCGTTCTCCTCGCGCGCGCGCCTCGCTGCTCGCGCGTCTCGCGTCTCTCGACTCGGCTCTGGCTCGACGTCTACTCCGCCAGAGGGAAGAGAGGAGCGATATCACCAGCATCTCGCCCTGTTGAGTCATCCTCAACATTCACAGAAGCCTCTCCTCACTTAGAGAAAAATTCCGGGGGTCAAGTTGTCGTCATTCATGTCAAAGCGAGGTCAAATCCAGAACCCTCATGTCATCCTCAGAAACTGACCATCACATCTGCAGCTGACCTCCTTCTGCAAACTTCCCCTGATTGTAACAGAACCTCCTTTATCACGCCGGCAGTGAGGAAGCACGTTGTACCTTTGATCAGAGCAATGCATGCTGGGAGCTCGTGGGCGTCGTCTCCGTCTCTGATCTCCACGCACGCGATGGGGACCTACTGAGCATGTGCAGACTCGGGCTGGAGCCTGGTCATTGGGTCAGAACATCGCAGAAACCTGGATGAGGGATGTTGGATTCCACGAGACCTCACCCGAGACAGAACCCTGAAGAGCCTCATCCTTCCTGGGGTGAGCAGCGGTAGAAACAATAAAGTTGCAGATTCATTTGTATGAAACTAATACTTCCTGGTTCAAAACAGGAAGTAGAGCATTTATGAGAGTGATTGTTTTGTGTTCAAGATTATCAAACTGTAAGAAGTAATTTAATTAGTTTAAATGTTTGTGTACATTGCCAATCTGTGTCTGCATATTTACAGTGCTGGAGTAAAAGACAGTTGGCTATAACCGCTACTGGGATAATCCAACATCACTCTAACCAGGAAGAGAATCCCAGTAAAGCTTTATGATACTCAACTCGAGGCCTTAGAGGGCTGAACTCTGCCATGTCACTGAACTAGCCTGTTCAAGGCTTTCAACACTGTTCAAGAGACCATGAAGAGTTTGCACGATTAACTTTGTGTTGACCCCTCTGTAGAACACCCCTGCTCTCATTATCAGGATATCCGCAATTCAGAATAATGGCCATTTAAAACCAGGCTCTGCTCGCTGCTCGGAGCACTACAAACACTGACACACAGCTGAGAGGATGGCTCTCTGGGTAATTAAATAACATCCAACTGGTGCACTGATGAACTGCGGACACTAAAATAAAGTAGAAAAATACGACACTTTGATACCTCCATCGTTTATATAGTGATCTGGTGCTTCATGGTGATCTTATATTTACATTCAGTCATTTAGCAGACGCTCTTATCCAGAGTGACTTACAGTAAGTACAGGGACATTCCCCCCCCGAGGCAAGTAGGGTGAAGTGTCTTGCCCAGGGACACAACGTCATCTGTCATGGCTGGGAATGGAACCGGCAACCTTCTGATTGGTAGCCCGATTTCCTAACCGCTCAGCCATCTGACTCGCCAAGCTGGAGGTATAACTGAGGTCTTGAGAGCAAGAGCTGTTTTGATTCATGCCTGGTAATCCTGTTTGATCTGGTAATCCTGTTTGATGTGGTGAATGTAGGACAGAGTCAGTGCGTTTACATGATGGTAGTAATTCGAATCTTGTTTAATTCGAATAATGCTACTCTCTGGCGGAACTGGATTATCCGAATGTACATGACAAGTGAATAAAACCGAATTATTGGCCGAAAGCATGTAATATCCCAGTCCGATACGTGGCGCTGTTTTCATTACAACTAGTGGTGATACAGCCATTCCGCTTGACCTCTTCACCACTACCAACAACAACAACCATATATATATATATAAAGGCGTTTACATATATTTATGACAACATCAACATTTCGAGAAAGATGGCAAGGTGACGCTAGCTACGTCCCCTAGCTACATTTCGTCCATGATGACAGTAGGAGTATCTAGCCTACTGCGAATGCAAACGGCAATATTGGCTAGATTGATAAAGTAGAGAAGACGCCGCCGAAGGAACATGGATAATTTAATTCAGACCACCAATATGTGGTTGCACTTTGCCACAGTACCGCAAAGGTCTCGACGAACAGTCTTGATGAAGAGCAAACACAAAGTCTTCTGGGTTGTACATCGCGTTGTTTTGTTTGTTTCTACTGGGGCCAGCTCCTGGCAGCGACAACCTTTTTCGACTTCCGTGTCACGACCTGGGAGGGTGGCTCAAGCATGCGCAAAGATGCTGAATCCAGTTTCATAGTCCGATTAAGCGTTTACATGCATGCGTTATTCGAATTATCAATCGAATCGGACAGAGTTATCTCGGGGTGTCGATCGGATCGTAGTCGGATCGCAATGATTCGAATTAAGGTGTTTACAAGAAAGGGATAATTCTATTTCAGTCCGATTAAGCCAGTAATTCGAATGCATGTAACCGCAGTGAGTGAGATACTGTCAGGGTGGTGTGTGTGACAGTCCCCGTCCAGATTGAGTTATGTTGCTGAACGGCCTTGTCACGCATTTACAAGTATTCCTACCAAGTCCTTTTATTAGTGCTTGTAAAATGTCAGTGTACACAGACAGACTGATAACAGTCTGCGTGTGAGTGTGTGTGTGTGTGTGTGGTGTGTGTGTGGAGAGTGTGTGAGAGTGTGTGAGTGTGGTGTGTGAGAGTGTGTGTGTGAGAGTGTGTGAGAGTGTATATGTGTGTGTGTGTGTGTGTGTGTGTGAGGATGTGACTGAGTGTGCGTGTGAGTGTGTAGAGTGTGATCGTGTAGAGTGTGTGAGTGTGTGTGTGATTGTGTGTGTGAGTGTCACACCATCCTTCTCATCTGAACTGATGATGTGTCTCTGGCCTCAGGCTCATCAGATAGGCTTCTATGAACCACAGTCATTGTCTGAGGTCTCCCTCTCTGTCACACACCACACACACAGTAACAGCCTCACACACAGAGAGAAACCAGACCATGAGGATGTCCTCATGTATTGATACACAGAGACACACACACAAACACACACACAGTATAAACAAGGTGCTTTCCCCCTTCCTCCTGAGGAACACACACACACACACACACACTCACACCACACACACACACACCACACACACACACACACACACACACACACACCCACACACACACCCACACACACACACACACACATTATCCTACATTCTTGGAGGATTTTGGACCTTTTCACCCCCAGCAGACGTCTGACATCACAGAGCGGGTCTTGCAGCTGTGATACCTCACCACACACACACACACATACACACACACACACACACATCACAGGTCGAAGTGTCTCTGCACTTGCTTCCAGTGAGTGCAGATCTCCCTCGGTGTGTGAGTGTGTGCCCGCATGCCTGTGTGCCATCTTCTTTTCCTCGCACGTTCTCTTCCGTCCCTCTCCCCTCACGATCCCTCCCTCCCTCCATCCCTCCTCCCTCCTCCTCATCCCTCCCTCCCTCCCTCCCACTCCCTCCCTCCCTCCCTCCACCCTCCCTCCCTCCCTCTCTCTTCTCCCTCCCTCCCTCCCTCTCCTCCCTCCATGAAACTCCACTTCCTCTATTGTCCCTCAGAACAAAGAACAACACCCCTGGCTGTCCTCTCCTCATGGTAATAAGCAGCTCCCACTGATAATTACACATCCAGGCCCCGTCAGCCTCCCTGCTCAGGGCTCCTGCTCTCCTCCCTGCTCTCCTCCTGCTCTCCTCCTGCTCTCCTCCCTGCTCTCCTCCCTGCTCTCCTCCTGCTCTCCTCCTGCTCTCCTCCTGCTCTCCTCCTGCTCTCCTCCTGCTCTCCTCCTGCTCTCCTCCTGCTCTCCTCCTGCTCTCCTCCTGCTCTCCTCCTGCTCTCCTCCTGCTCTCCTCCTGCTCTCCTCCTGCTCTCCTCCTGCTCTCCTCCTGCTCTCCTCCTGCTCTCCTCCTGCTCTCCTCCTGCTCTCCTCCCTGTCTCCTCCCTGCTCCTCCTGCTCTCCTCCTGCTCTCCTCCTGCTCTCCTCCTGCTCTCCTCCTGCTCTCCTCCTGCTCCTCCTGCTCTCCTCCCTGCTCTCCTCCTGACTCTCCTCTCTCTCCTGCTGCTCCTCCTGCTCTCCTCCTGCTCTCCTCCTGCTCTCCTCCCTGCTCTCTCCTCCTGCTCTCCTCCTGCTCTCCTCCCTGTTCTCCTCCTGCTCTCCTCCTGCTCTCCTCCCTGCTCTCCTCCTGCTCTCCTCCTGCTCTCCTCCTGCTCTCCTCCTGCTCTCCTCCTGCTCTCCTCCTGCTCTCCTCCTGCTCTCCTCCTGCTCTCCTCCTGCTCTCCTCTGCTCTCCTCCTGCTCTCCTCCTGCTCTCCTCCTGCTCTCCTCCTGCTCTCCTCCTGCTCTCCTCCTGCTCTCCTCCTGCTCTCCTCCTGCTCTCCTCCTGCTCTCCTCCCTGCTCTCCTCCTCCTGCTCTCCTCCTGCTCTCCTCCTGCTCTCCTCCTGCTCTCCTCCTGCTCTCCTCCTGCTCTCCTCCTGCTCTCCTCCTGCTCTCCTCCCTGCTCTCCTCCTGCTCTCCTCCTGTCTCTCCCTCCTGCTCTATCTCCTGCTCTCTCCCTGCTCTCCTCCTGCTCTCTCCTCCTGCTCTCTGCTCCCTCTGCTCTCTCCTCCTGCTCTCTCCCTGCTCTCCTCCTGCTCTCCTCCTGCTCTCCTCCTGCTCTCCTCCTGCTCTCCTCCTGCTCTCCTCCCTGCTCTCCTCCCTGCTCTCCTCCTGCTCTCCTCCCTGCTCTCCTCCTGCTCTCCTCCTGCTCTCCTCCTGCTCTCCTCCTGCTCTCCTCCTGCTCTCCTCCCTGCCAGCCTCCCTGCTCTCCTCCTGCTCTCCTCCCGCTCTCCTCCTGTCTCTCCTCCTGCTCTCCTCCTGTTCTCCTCCTGCTCTCCTCCCTGCTCTCCTCCTCCTGCTCTCCTCCTGTTCTCCTCCTGCTCTCCTCCTGCTCTCCTCCTGCTCTCCTCCTGTTCTCCTCCTGCTCTCCTCCTGCTCTCCTCTCTGCTCTCCTCCATGCCTCTGGGATCAGCCGGGGGTGACTGACAGGCTCCGCCCCTCGTCAGCACGGCTCGGGGACAGAACAGCGTGGGTCCTTCCCTCCCGGTGTCTCTGGGTGGCACCAGCAGTCACACCGGAGCGGGCCACAGACGTCATGATCCAGCCTCCCGGAGCCCCTCGCTACGTGCTGCTGGTTAGGGACGTCTGAGGCAGAACGCAGAGATCTGCTTGGCTGAAGGATCCGTCTGTTTGGGATTACACCGCGGCAACAGTGTCGCTGGTGAAGACGCACACCCAACATTCCAGATCCGTTATCTAGAAACTCAAACCCAACATCCTACATCCGACATCCTACAACCTTCTACATCTCAGAGCCCAACACCCCAAACCCAACATCCGACATCCTAGATCCATCATCCTTCTACCTAACATCTCAGAGCCACTTCAAACCAAACATCCCAGGATGTATCCTCCCCCGTTACCCCTAGTAACCTCTCAGATGACTCTCAGACTCCGAGTCAGCCATCATTATCACAATCTCTGTGATGAAGTTAAGCGCTCGCAAGGCTACCTACAGTCATGATGTCATGTCTGGTCTAGCCCAACTGCAAAGATTGGAATTGTAAGCAATTACTGTTAAATTGTAGAATGCTGTTTGTGGAAAAATATCAATTAAGAGTCTGGCTTCCAAAAAGCTGTTAGTGTTTTGATTTAGTGCATTGGCTCAAAGTGAATAGTTAACTATGTATGTATGTATGTGTGTGTGGGGGGCCTGTGTGTGTGTGTGTGGGGGCCTGTGTGTGTGTGTGTGTGTGTGTGTGTGTATGTGTGTGGGACCTGTGTGTGTGTGTGTGTGTACATTAGGCATGTTTCAGTATTCATAGACTGTTGTTCCAGCTCTCCTGTTCAAGGCTTCAGGTGAGAAGCCATAGGGGGGAGAGAGGGGGGAAGAAAAGAGAGAGAGGAGGCAGAGAAAAAAATAAATCAGTTTAGCAGCAGCAGTTGGTTGATACAGGTGTGGAGAGAAGCAGGCTTGATTACATGCCCCCAAACACACACACACACACACACACACACACACACAGACACACACACACACACAGACACACACACACACACACACACACACAGGCCCTGGCTTCTGCAGACCCCATCCTGTGCGCTCCAGATCCTCCATGCTAACTTATTGCCGGTTTCCTCGCCCCCATAGCTTTGGCCCTGCAGTCAGTGTTAATGGACCCATTCAACCCTCCTCCTCCTCCTCCTCCTCCTCCTCCTCCTCCTCCTCCTCCTCCTCCACCCCTGCCCCCACCGTCTCAGCTTCAGCTACCCCCCCTTCTTCCTCATCTCTCTCTTTCATCATCCTTCTCAGGTGGTTGAACCTCAGGCCTTTGGTACAGAGAGAGACCAGAGAGAGACCAGGGAGAGGCCAGAGAGAGACGAGAGAGAGACCAGAGAGACCAGGGAGAGACCAGCGAGAGACCAGAGAGACCAGAGAGACCAGAGAGAGACCAGAGAGAGACCAGAGAGAGACTAGAGAGAGACCAGAGACGAGAGACCAGAGAGAGACCAGGGAGAGACTAGAGAGAGACCAGAGAGACCAGCGAGAGACCAGAGAGGCCAGGAGAGAGAGACCAGAGAGAGGCCAGAGAGACCAGAGAGAGACCAGAGAGAGGCCAGAGAGACCAGAGCCTGCACTCTTAATGGTGTTGATGCAGCTTCCTTTCATCAGAATATCTGGGAAACCTGTGGCCTTCGCACCATCTGGTTCACCCCACCCGCCCCCACCCTCCACCTACCGTTTCTTTTTCTTCTTCTCTCCTTCTCCCTCTTCCCTCATGGCCGAGTCGGTGTTGTTTTTGGCCCTCGCTCGAACATATGTCATGTGGGTGAGCGTGCAGTGGCTGCTTAATTAGGGCTACCTCAAAGCTAGCGTAAAGAAGGAGTCCGATATTTATTAGGCCGCACTTTAGCCGCTTGTCATGTATGCGTGTCAAGGCTGTACAGCGCCGTTTGAACGAGGGAGACCAAAATAGCGACGCGAAAATTTGCTCGTTTGCCGTCCAGTGAAACAGCTGGAAATTTTAGCGCATAAAGACTCTCTTTACTCCAGATACCTCAGTGTCACCGGTTGCAGTAGAAATGTTCTCACGGAGCAACCCCTCAGTCATCGTCCTATGCAGATGTTATTTATTTGCCGTAATCAAGAGGACAGAGCGGTGTTTGTTTGTACCCTGGCGCTTGCCGTCCACCTCTGCTCTAATAGGAAGGGGTTTGCATCAGAAGCGTCTGTTAACGATGATCATTTATTATGGACTTTCCGAGGTGGTTATGTAAAACATGGGCTTGTTTAATTTCGTAGTGAAAGCTAATAAATCGAATTTGCTGTGTTTATGTGGTGCACGAATGTTTGCTAGGGGCAACATGGCATTCTGATTGAGGTAGACACGTGAACAGACATGAACCATGCAAACTACAGTCAGTTTCCAGTTGCCTTAACAACCAGCCTCAGATGTAGATGAAAAACAACATTTAGAAAAATTATCTATTTGAAGACATCTCTAAGTCGACCACCATTGGAGGTAGTGAAGCTATGACTGATGCTATTTTTCAGACCGTATTTAATCTTATTATGGAAATACATTCAGATCCACCCCAGTTTAGCAACACTTAGTCAGTTTGATACCACACCGTGTAAACACACGATTTGGTGCGAAAATCCTCTATTTCTTTAATATACTTACATTTTTGAAAGGAAGCCACAGAAACTCAATGTAGATTTGTTCTCTTTTAGTCTTTTTCTTACCTATCTTTTGTCTTCGTATTTCCCTCCATCGCATCCCTCCTCTGTTTCCCAGCCTAACCCTCTCTCCTCCTCCTCTCCCCATCCCTCTCCTCCTCCTCCTCTTCCTCTCCCCATCCCTCTCCTCCTCCTCTCCTCCTCCTCTCCCATCCCTCTCCTTCCTCTCCTCCCACCTCTCCCCATCCCTCCTCCTCCTCCCCATCCCTCTCCACTCCTCTCCCATCCCTCTCCTCCTCCTCTCCCCCATCCCTCTCCTCCTCCTCCTCCCTCCATCCCTCTCCTCCTCCTCTCCCCATCCCTCTCCTCCTTTCCTCCATCCCTCTCCTTCCTCTCCCCATCCCTCCCTCCTCCCTCTCCCCTCCTCTCCTCCTCCCCCATCCCTCTCCTCCTCTCCTCTCCCCCATCCCTCTCCTCCTCCTCCCTCTCCCTCTCCCTCTCCTCCTCCTCTCCCCCATCCCTCTCCTCCTCCTCTCCCCATCTCCTCTCTCTCCCCATCCCTCTCCTTCCTCTCCTCCCTCTCCTCTCCCCATCCCTCTCCTCCTCTCCTCTCTCCCCATCCCTCTCCTCCTCCTCTCCCCATCCCTCTCCTCCTCCTCTCCCCATCCCTCTCCTTCATTTGAGATTCTGTCTTTTTATTTTATTTGATGAGGACTGAGGTTTCACCTCCCTCTATTTGCGTGTGGTTGCGGTCGTGGTTACGGTGACGATGCCAACCGTGGGCATGTGATAGGCATTACCTAAGGAGTAGGGTCCAGATGATTACAGTTTAGAGGTTTTTTAATGCTCATTAAGACTCCAGGCTCCTCCCAGACCTGGTATGAACTGCTGGCTCCTCTCTCTGCGGCCGGGGGTGGGACTGATCACTCTTGGAGCGCCGACAAGCCGGGCTCGTGGCATGACACAGTTTGAACAGAGTTATTGATGAGTTATTGATGTCTTACCTGCCAGTTGAAATGATGAGCTGTTTCCCTTTATTTAGACATCTGTGCGGGCTTTTGATTGGTTGGAAGTTTCCCTGAAGCTGTGAATGTCGACATGAATGTGTAATCTTCAGCAGTGAGACATGTTCCTGGAGTGTGTGCCAGAGTGCCACAGTGTTTAGAAATTATCCAGACACTCCTCAACATGCATAAACCTAGGCTTAAAAGACTGCTACTGGTATTTATGTAAGACCGCTTAAATAAACAACTTATTACACATTCTGTCCCATTTGTCACAGAGAAACTCAAAGTGGAGCATTGACTCCGTACCTCAGTGTGTTTCATTGCGTGACGCCCCTCTCTCTCCCTCTCTGTTAGATGTTAATACCTCAAGATAGGTCAAATTACCGTGGAAATCCCTGGAACATGTCTACAACTTACTCTGCATACCTTCCAGATGGATATTAAACAGTTTATGTATATGGTTATTGTATGTGAATCTCAACCTTGTTTTAAGCTTGCCATTAAAGAACAGTTTTAATGTTAATGGCTAATGTTGTTGTCATCAGTACAGTCCAGTTGCCTTCAAAACACCATAAACAGGCTTTTTCCACGCGTGCAAATGTGTAAATGTCCTCATAGCGTACTCAGCAGGATCGCCTATCCAAATTACTAGTAGCCCTATTACCTTAATAAATCTATGGCTTCTCTCGGTTTTATGAACAGCAACTATAATGCGCCCCAAGCCCCAATTTACTCCTCTCGGCTTAAGTAAAAGTAGCTCCACAAGCTCTTTTAATTAAGAATAAATAATTTGCCGATGGCTGCTTTCACTGTAGACGTTTAAGGGGCTGGAAAAAAGATTCTGTTCACAGTCTGTTGGGTGTATTGTACTAAGATCCATAAAAACACAACAGAAAAAAAGTATGATTTGTCTTAAAGGTTCTAAAATTTGATTCGTGAATAAAGTTTGTCCCTGAGCGGACTTCAGACTGTTTCCAACGCCTCTCCCTCCAGAGCTGAAACGCAGCCCTCGACTTCATATTGTGTTGTTGAGGAACAGGGGGAAGCTTGTCTGAGGAGCCAGAGACAGGCAGGCGAAGGCCTTCACCAAACTATAACTTTGCCTTGCCCACTAATCACAGGCTTCTAAACCAAAGCTTGATAGCTGAATTATTTATCAAAGGGCTGAATCAACATGTGAAGGAGTGTAAACAGGATGATATCATCTCTCTGCTGCAGCGAGCTGATTAACTGGGATCAGGACTTTTTCTTCTTCTGTACTATTTTAATTTATTTCGACTTGCAGCACTGACAATATGTCTACATTACTACATTCTATTGATGATTAATAAGTAAACACACACATTTTAATAATTATTT
This sequence comes from Mallotus villosus, assembly GCA_903064625.1. Classification (NCBI taxonomy): domain Eukaryota; kingdom Metazoa; phylum Chordata; class Actinopteri; order Osmeriformes; family Salangidae; genus Mallotus; species Mallotus villosus. The sequence continues at coordinate 13,540 of CAEFZP010001534.1, forward strand.
CACATGATCTAGAGTTGACCCGTAGAACTGGGTGCTGTTGCAACCCAGGATATGAAAGTGAGGCCAACTAGAGGCACAAGATTACAGCAACAACCTGGAGAGCTTGTCTGGGTCGACTTGACAGTCTTGGATAACACGTCATGTCCTTACAGGGTCAGGATACGAAGCAACGTGAGAGGATATGGAACATGGTAAAGCAGAGGAAGGCAGATTTAGGCATCTCTAGTTGTGGAACGATTATTCAAGAAAGAATGGAATGGAACCCCTAACTTCAGTACAGTTGGCAGTTACTGTGTTTCTGTGAACTGTGTTCACAAAGACAAAAATAATTGTATGATTAGTGTGATAAGTACGCACTGCAGTAACTCTAGATAGAGAGAGAGAGAGAGAGAGAGAGCAGAGAGAGAGAGAGAGAGAGAGAGAGAGAGAGATAGAGAGGATGAGAGAGAGATAGAGAGATCGAAAGAGAGAGCGAGAGCGCTAGTTGGGATAGTCGAGCTACGCGCGAGAGTAGCTCGAGAGCTAGCTATCTCTAGCTCGACGAGACATCGAGAGTAGAGCGCTGCGAGATAGAGAGAGAGAGCAGGGTTTTGCTCCGACTCAAAACCTCACCACTTAACACCAACAAAATAATTTATTGTCAAGTGATGATTGAAGGTTGAAAACTAATGTTTAATTGAAACAATGTACAAGCTGAACATTTATAAAACATAAGATTCCACTAAAAGGGGACCACCCCCCCCCTCCTTTCCTGTGACTTCTGTTGATTAATATACACTAAGTGTGGCAGACCATGCTTCACTAGATTTATTTGTCACAGAAGCCTAATAAACATATTATTTAGAGCCCAGAGATGAGAAATGGGAAGCAGGTTTGTTTTGGCTGGTGTGCCTGGTCCCATTCAGTGGGACTCCAACAGACTTCTGCTAGTATGGAGGGAGGCTCTCCCTCACTGACTGTATGTCTCGTTGCGAGGGGGGGGGGAAAATTGGCTTTGTGTAATAACCGTACGGTGAAAAAAAAGAAAGAAATGTTGGCAGTCGTTTTTGTGCAGAACATTAAAAAGAGAGAGAGAGAGAGGGAGGGGGGGGAGAGAGAGGGAGAGAGCGAAGTTTCTAACCGCAAACTCATAAACCACACTTTATTTAGACTGGCTAGCACCCATTACTGGTTCACTGGAGCTTTTTCAGTCAGTCTCAGGAAATATGTTCCAGCGTCTCAGCTAAATGGGGGAGAAGGCGTGGTCTACTCAGGGATGGAGGGATGGAGTGGAAGGGGGTTGGACAAACTCGCCAGGTGGCGTTGCCATGGCATTCCATCAGGCGAGTCCATAGAGACTCAGCAGTGGTTGAATACCAGTGGGAGGATCCTGAGTGGCTCTGCTCTCTATCCTCACAAAACGAAAATGTATAGAATGTAAAAATGTGACCTGTCTGCCTGTGAGTGTGTGTGAGTGTGTGTGTGTGTGTGTGGAGGGTTAGGGGGGGGGCAGATTGACTGAAAAAAGGAAGTCTTGTATTATGCGTTGAGGGTTGGCCCTTAGTTCTACGCGTCACTCTCGTATTTCTAAAAGTAAAGACGGGCTGAAGCTGAACGATGCTTGTTTCTTGTTTCTTGTTTCTTGATTGGATCTGAACGTTTGAATGATATGAATGATGTGCTGTGTGTGTGGGTATGATATTCTGTATGGAGACGAAATCTTCAAAGTGCCAGTCAATTGTGGCTTTCATTCTTTGTAAAGAGAATGAAAGAGTTTGGGGAGGGTGGGGTTGTGTTATTGTCAAGTCTGTGTAGCATATTTTAAATCTAATTTTGACACAAGCCTAGCATTTTGATATCAGTTCCACTTTGTATCAATCACTCAATTATAATTCATGATATGTAAATAGGCTACATTCTTAGTCAGATTTCCTGTATATGTTCTTCATCATGGTGTCCATGTTTTTAGACCTAGCTATATGATGATGAATGTGTCAAATTGATTTAGGATTATCGTTGACATTCAAAACAGCGCCGTCGTCATTCACCTACTCATGTTTCTGACGGAAACACCATTACAAACTGTAGGCCTACATAACGATTCAAACTGTGGGCCTTTCATTTGGCAAGTCTTAGCAACTGTTGCTATGTGTAACATTGTTGAACTCCACCTCTCCCTCTCTCTTCAAATGGGAATGACTAACCCATCACGAAACGCCTGAAAGCTCTCGGTAAGGCCCTCGCGGCCCGGGCGACGCTCCCAGCGACCCTCTCCTGGACGCTCGCTCATTACTTTATAATGTATTCACGCTTACACTCCCACTGTACTCGCCCCTGCCTCGTTATAGGATGAAGCCACTAGCGGTTACGAGCGACACACAATTTGCACTTAATTTTATTACCGAAAACAGGCAGTAGGCCTAGCCTAGCTTTGGCTATAGCAGGCAGGACTCTGCCCACGACCGTAACTATACGGCTCAGAAGCCCCGGGAGCCGCTATCATTATGCGTGTTTACTATCATGGAAACTGAATAGGACCTAGGCTGCAAATGTGTGTGTGTGTTTGTCGGTGTGTAACCTAGGTTATGCGCTAGCGAGGATAGAGTGCTCCCGAGTTCTATGAAATGCACGCGCTATCATAGAGACGTTGTGTTTACCTCAGCAGGGACCACGAGTCACGAGTAGAACCTGGGAAACGCGAGACACAGAAAAATGAGCAAAATACATACATTAAGACTCCCGTTTTCCCTCTGCACAAGCGAGGGAGACGGAGGAGGACAGAAAAAAACTAATTTCAATATAAATGGAGGAGACTGGCAGGGAGTGTCTTTATATCGGCTTTTGAACATCACTTTTTGCTCGCCCGCGAGCCCCCTAGACTAGTTTTGCCGGGAAGTCAGGATGTCAATGTTAATTTTCTCCCCGTTGCTAAGGAGACACTCTCCAAGAGGGCCATGATTTCCTCCCCCTCGGTCACCACGCGCTCAGTCAAAGACTCTTTCTGTTCGACAGTGTTCTCAGTGCTGAGAAAAGCGGGCCGTGTTGTGCAATCAGACATATAGACGGACATCCCTAATCAGAGTGCTCGCGGGGCTCAGACACCCAACAACCAGCCGCCATATTGATTTTCAATGGTAAAAATGTCTTCCCGGCGAGCTAGCCTATTCAGTAGGCCTAGAGTTTCTTTATAGAGAGCCTTCTAGCCGTGATTGTCATGCCAGTGTGTCGATGGTTGAGTGAGGCATTAGCTTGTCTCTTACATAAACCTGCATAACCGAAGGCTGGAGTGAGTCGCTTTAAGTTATTGGTATCAAAGCGGGGCCCACGGTGCACGACATATGCGTGCATCAAGAGGGAAATTATAAAGATGAAGACAAGTTGTCAGGAAGCCATGGTAAACATGAAACATTTTAGGCTGTCAGTTCCCAGCAGAGGTGAAAATCAGTGACACAAATAGCTTTTATGCGCTGCTTTCAAATGATGCCTCTCAACCTCCATACGGTTCTCGTCGACACCGCGGTGGAGCGTTCAGACACGCTCGGCACTGTTCTACATTTAGTCTGATCGTTTCAGCATAAGATGGAAGGTCTTGAGATGTTAAAATATCCTAACCCTTAAGAAACAATTCATGAACGTAACAAAAGGTTGATAAGTAGACTACTCGGTGATTAATATAGGCAACCGTGTATAGGCTATCATAGACGTTGCCATGGTGTAAGTGAGGTGTATAACTGACGCATATGTTCAACCCAATGGTTCAACCTCAATAGCCTACTGAACCTTAAACGGGTTCGAGTCATCTACATAAGACTTAAAAACAGCTATTTTATTTGTATTAGTCTTTCATTTCTTAGTTATGATTGTTTTATGGTTATTCATCTGGGAGTTGTAAATAGCTTGCGAGAATTACAGTTATTATGGAGTGTGGACAGTGTTGTGCTTGTTTAGCGCGTGCAGTGGTTGTTTGGCGCGTAGAACTCTGGGAGTGATTCTCAATTCCAATAGAACACATTTTATCGTTAATTCCAGGGCTTCAACCCTGAATGATTATCACTACATACACCAAAGAAAAGACAATCCACAATATTATTACTTTGACATTTTATTTCATTTTATTTGTTTTGGAAAAACACATGGATGAACACATTTACACTCAAAAGGTATTGTGGGGTTAAATTATTTCACATTTTGCTCATATGCCAGTTGAATTGATGAAAAAGAAAGTCAAAAACAACAAGACAAGAACTCGAATATATGTTTCTGACTGCATACACACCAAAGACACAAGCAGAGGGGCTAAAGTGAGGAAAGATCAAAATGACAGGGATTTTAGCGCCGAATCCTTTTAGCAGGCCACTGACACATGAATGAGGGGCAAGAGAGAGAAAGGAGAGGAGGGGAAGAGAGAACAAAAAAAAGTGGACAACCAATTTGGGAGTAATGCAACTAAAAACAGACAAGTGTAATTTCATCCATCTGGGCCGATGTGTAAAAGCGCTGCTCTGAACATTCCCCGTGATTCTCCCTGATTGATCTTCCCCCGGACTGAAACACCTATTATTAGCTACGAGCCTAATAGCACCAGGATGGCTCCCCACTCTGCCAGGGGCCAATTCTCCGGTCATCTCCCCCTCACTCAGGCAGCTGTGGAAACTGGGGGAGGGGGGGAGGAGGCAGAATGGGTGAGGAGAGAGAGAGACAGGGGGAGAGGGGGCGTGTGGAGGTGGGAGGAGGGTCTGAGAGAGAGACAAGGGGAGAGGGGCGTGTGTAGGTGGGAGGAGGAGGAGCAGAATGGGTGAGGAGAGAGAGAGACAGGGGGAGAGGGGGCGTGTGTAGGTGGGAGGAGGGGGGGGAGGAGGCAGAATGGGTGAGGAGAGAGAGAGACAGGGGGAGAGGGGGCGTGTGTAGGTGGGAGGAGGGGGGGAGGAGGCAGAATGGGTGAGGAGAGAGAGAGACAGGGGGAGAGGGGGCGTGTAGTGGGAGGAGGGGGGGGGGTCTGAGAGACAGGGGGAGGGTAGTGTGAGGGGGGAGAGGGTGTCTGAGAGAGAGACAAGGGGGAGGGTAGTGTGCAGGGAGGAGATGGGTGGAGGGGGTGGTGAGGTGGAGATGGTGTGGGGGGCGTGTGTGAAGGTGGGTGGGGAGGGTGAGGAGGAGATGGTTGTGGGATTAGGGGTAAGGAGAGAGGAGAGAGAAAGGATGAAAAGAGAGTTGGTGTGTAGAATGAAAGGTTGGAGGATGAACGGAGAGGGAGAGAAGAAGGGAGGATGAGGTGAGGATGGAGAGAAAGAGGCAGATATGGGAAAGGGTTTTCAGGTGTGAATGAGTGCTAGTAGCAGAGCAAAAATATAGATGGATGGAAGGAGGGAGGGATGGAGGGAGGGGTGGAGGGTGGAGGGATGGAAGGAGGGATGGAGGGAGGGAGGGATGGAAGGATGGAAGGATGGAGGGATGGAGGGAAATAGGAGGACAACAGTTAATCACCCAATACAATTTTTTCAGAAATTCCTTTCCTGATTCAAAATGTAAACAAGAAACAGAAAGAAACAGTTTCAGCACCTCTAAAGTGTTCTGTGCTACAGGCTAATTGATTGTTTATTAAATGGATGACTTAGTTGTGGAAATGTGAATTTGTACATAAACATGACGATTCAATCATTCAGCAGGAACAGTTAGTTGTTGGCATGCTGTAACGAGAGGGCCAGGGATTCAAACCATCACTCTACAACAGCATGTAGCATCAACACTTCAATGGAACCCAAACACAACCACCAAACCAGTTTTCAACCTCATTTCAAATCCTTTCGACTTGTTTTGCACTGATATTCTGAACGTAAAAACACTGTGTGTTTCAAGAACATGATGCTGGCCTCCACACGAGGAGGAAGCCGGGAAAACATTGGACCATTTTGTTGCAGGTATAACATAGTTTTGTCTCTCCTCAAATATTGTAAAGCTCTTGTCAAAGGTTGAAGTGTTTTATAAGTTTGTTTGATAATCTCCCTCCCCCACACACACATTATGAGAAGTCCACTGAATTAACCAGCTGCTCTCTCTAACAGCCATCACTACTGCTGTTATCCACAATTTGCACAGTCAGAATTGTAGCTAACATTGAGAAGTTGCTACAAGAAGGCTGAATGACAAATGTGTCTTGCTGCCGTAATTGTAGCTATATGGTTTAAGGTCGTAGGTTCCATTGTTAATCACCCCTTCAGTCTATTTGATTGACTGAAACCTTTTCTGGATGCAATGCATTTGCAAGGTCAATGATAACAATGATTGCTTACCTTCTTCTCTGCATAGGTCGACTCTACCAAGTCTACAAAGTTCCACTGGAAACAACAGTTTGCACATAATGAATGTACTAGCCAGGCCACTTATAGGAAGAGCGTTATTAACCAAGATATGATACTGTTGCTAGCAATGCAAATGATTTATCTGGAGTGACTTTCAAATGTGCTCTGAAACCTTATTTACCTCACAAAGAATCTCTGTTAAGGTCAGTTTTATGCTATGTTGATCGGTGCATGATATTCGTTTTAATTGTGTTACCTATTTATATTGATCTCTAATAAATGTCTGAACTGTTGTGGTTATTCAATCATTTCACCAAATAAAAATATTTAAATTGTGACTTTTGTTTTCTGTTTTGACTAATGTCATAAATCTCAGTATTAAAAAATATGTACATCCTATGATTCCATTAAAAAAATAGTTTTGCTTGCTCTAAGATGTCTAGTGCTTCCATCAATTTAAACAACTGTTTACCTGTTGTAAATCAAATATAGGTATAGGTAGATTAATAAACGTGTCTGTGTGCGCACAAACATTTACCAACTATGAGAGAATTTCCTTGTTTTCAAATGCAGTTTCAGGGTAGGTGTGTTTTTGGATGGTAGACAATGGTAAAGAAATATCATCCGCCAACTCCTACGATCGTGTTTTCCTGAGAACCGGGCGAGCTGAAGGAAGCGAAGCTGTCCATCAAGAAGCATTTGACCAGGTGTGACTTTTTTTTCTTTGCCTTTCTTCCACTTGGGTACACTTTGTGCTCTAGAATTTCACCCTCTTTGTGTTTAAGACCGTGTACTATGTGAACCACTTGTCTGAACACCAGTGCCTTGTTTTATGGATCTGAAGGGTGGTTCTCAGTGACAATATCTGTGAATCCTCTCGTCTGATTCTTTTTAAACTGTTGTTGGTTTGCGGTCTGCAAGAACAGCTTTCTACTGTTTTCTGAAGTCTTAATTAGACGTTAAGTCGACTAATAAAGTTTTATTTAGATATACTCTAATGGATCTGGAACTTTTCCTCCGAATCTTAGATGTTTTCCATTTGGACTTTTAGTAGGCCTAATTATTTTATGACTGAGCATGTTCCGAACTGAATGTCGCATGATCTAGCCTGTCATTAGGGCTGAAGGATTGCTTAAGAGGTTACGGCGAGGCTGTTAGGTGTCTTCACACACTGCCTGTCTAAACCACAGACAGGTTCAAATATCTTCAAATATAGGGAAATCTCTCCAAATAGGATGACATTTACATAAATATAGAGAAAGATAATCACAATTTAGTTCAAAACATGTTATAAAAAAAACTAAACGTTTCATCCTCTGTCATTATTCCAGTCGTTATACTCGTTTTTGCTCGCTTTTGTTTCGCTTGTTTGTTTTTGTTTTTTACACAGAAGGATAGCCTGAATACAGTATGCAGAGGTTGGGTTAAGACAGCCGTTATCGCGGATTAATGCGTGCGGTGATCTATATCATACAATTCCAGCTCATGACCCCAATTTAGCATCCCCCAAGTTCCCTGTTCCACGCCAAATGCACCACGGTGTATTTATTATAAATAGTCCTACACTAAGTGAAGATCATTTGGAGGGGTATTTTGGATATTATATTAGGGCACGGAATTGAAATGTATAGACACAGCATCTTAGAGTCGGAGATATCCACCTGCTCTTTACACCCTGGTTGGTGGATGTTAGTTTCGCTGCTGGATCTCCATCTCACTATACATGAATATGTAGATTTGTGATTTATATTACCAGATCAAAGACAAGATCGTAGTGTGTGTTTACGGATTAAAGGCTAGTTGAAAGAAGACCTGCATTATTCTAGGCTACCCAGTGAACCTGTACTAGTTCCAACTGGGTTTGTTCTTGTCTCTGGTGCGCGTGTGTTGTATTGTAGTATGGTTACACATATAAATAATGTTTATTAGCCTAATATAAGAGGATACTGTGATGATTGTTATTATTAGGCTATAGTATTAGGACCATTCTTATAGTTTTATCATTCGTAGTATATTATCATTTAATATTGAGGCCTGTAGCCCTATGATAATAATAATAATATAATTACAGCAATAGCCTACTAAGAATAACAAAAATCCTCATTCTCATAATTGTCATAACAAATGTAATCAGTGGAAATAATGTTGCAGGTCATTTGTCTGTTTTAATTTGAGAAAAAGCTGCTAAATCTTTGCCTTTGGTACTACTACAGTGTGCTGTGTCATCAAGCGGGCTTATTTAGTCTCATTTGACCATATCAGCCAAGGCACGCTCCAAACTGGACTCGTGGTTGCAATTTCTGTCAGTCAGGAGAGTGAATATTTGGACATAACCGGGTCTTTTCTTAGCTATACGAAGTCCCATGCCTTAAATAAAAAACGGCTGCATTCCCGAGACAACTTAACCTACTTACACAAAAAACTGTAAATGATCGTGAACCTTCAGTCAGGAACCTATGGATTGGTGTAGGAGATGAAACATATAGCCTATCGAAAATCGGACAAAAAATACGACTATGATCAACAGATGGATAGTCTCTCCAATTATATTTCAGGAGGTTTGAAAATGAATTATTGCCTTTGAAGTGCATTATAGGACTGTGTGATTTGCAAGTGCTGAACCACAGGTCTCGCTCACTGTGACTGCAAACGAAAAATTACACAACGAAAAAAAGGACTCAAGGCAAGAAAAAGGCTATCTTTGTTTGGCTCTCATTGTTTACCACAGGATTCTTTTTCTTTTTTTCATTTTACTAATTCATTTCAATGGCTTTCAAACTGGAAAATGGAAATGTTGCTCTTGCCCTCTATTTCAGCAGCAGCGTCCTGGCAACAGAGCAATTTTCTATCATCAGGGATAAACGGCATCGAACAGTACATTCTGATAAAAAAGCCCATGATTGCTGGGCTTCCTGTCTGTCATCTCGCGGCGAAATCCTCTCCTTCAAGCCCGAGCCGTGTGCTGTCAGACCTAATAATGTCGCGTATTAAGTCAAGAAAAAAAACCTCCAAGGGGAAGCCTATAGCACACACTGAGGGGTTCTTATTCGTCTGCAGAGATAAAAGGTGTTTTAGCAGCTATTCATGGTTTTAATTTCGATTAATTGCCCAGTAGCCAGATACATGCCCCATGTCATTACTATTCCTCTGTTAACACGCCCAGACGTGAATCTTTAGTGTTTCCAAAATAAAAAACATGTTTTTGGCTTCTCCATAGACATCACCATAGAACCTCAATGGCCAAAATCACTTAAATAACTAACGTTGACTCATTCGTATTTACTTCTTATGGTTGAACATGACCTATAGTCACCCTGGTGACGGCAGAAGCAAGGAGATGTTCAACTTCCTTGACCCTAATATAGGAATATGATATAGGATTTAAAGAAAAGTGGATTTTTTTTTGTCTTGTTCTCTCTTTCAGCGTCCCGCAGCTTTAGTCAGTTGATTAGGCGGGAAAGACAAACAAGCAACCGTAATTAAATCGCCAGGTATGAGTCACGTGTGGTATTTCAACCGTGTTGAATGAACTCCATTAGAGTTTAGGAGGCGTCCGATGGAACTCGTTTTTGTTAAATGTGTTTAAAACGTGCGTGTTTCTATTTCAATAGAGGTCTGTTAAGGCCCAGACTAACAGCCACATATATACAGGCATATACACACATACAGGCCTATATATTTATAGACTATATAGGGCCTACATTTAGGCCTAGGCCTATATAGGCTACATGTGTGTGTGATTTTAGCATTGATTATATTATGTCTATATATCCATATCAAATATGGATATGGGTGTGGTCTAAGAGAATATTACAATTTAAAAACCGTAAATGTATATATCAGAGGCCTTATTTTGATCAGTAAGGATAGTCCCGCTTCCACTATAAAGCCTGATTTATCTCTTATGTGTACAAAATGTACATACACGCCTCAATGCCAGCAGGCATGGCTGTACACAGAGCAGACACATCTGTCTCGTGATGCATGGGAGACGACGAGGGATGCTTCTCGTCTGAATCCTATTATGATGACCCATGTTAGAATACCGACAGCTGCGTGTGGCATCCATCTGCTTTCCTCTCGACACCGCGCGCTCTCTCACTGCAGCTATGGAAACCCGTCGACGCCTGCGTGTCTACGAGGAGCCCGTGGGTTTGCGCTCGCGATGGAAGAGAGACACTTAACTACTCTACTGGTCTGAGTGGAAAACCTCGACAGTCCCCATCGCTTCTGAAAGCAGAACACCACGAGCAAGGAGGTGGCGTTCCATGCAAGCCATGTCAATAGCTGTTAAGGCCACGAACCGCAAAGTCCCTGGCACTTTGGAAGAAATACGACTGTGTTTTGCGCAAACTCCATGCGCGCGCGCCCTCGCAAATACAATTATTAACACATGTTGCCGAAACAGACTCATTCAATCAGACGCGCGCTCGCGCACGTACGCACTCATAGAAGAAGCACGCAGACATTCAATTCGATGATTGAAGTATCCTGATATTAATACGCATTAAAAAGCATTGTATTTGGGGATGAGCTTGGCTTAAATCAAAAGTTTGGGTAGAAAAAGTACAAGGCCATGTATAGGCTATTTCGATTATAGGCCTACATGTCTATTTTCCAAACCAGAGTTGTGTGTATCGCTGTTGGGAAACCCCATGTCTATCTCGCTGAGGTTTGATATTGAGTGATTTTAAAGAGTCATTAATCACCGCGTTTATTGGACAGCACGGAATAAAGACCACTTGTGAAAATCATCAGGATTGATTGAGCTGAAGGTCAATCGCCCACTTAGGACACACATTGTTTTTCACAGCTGGACATGTTTTAATTTTATTTTTTATATATATATTTCTCATAAACATGTCGTCAATAATAAACGAATAATAACAATAAAACCAAAGTCATACAACTAGACTACAAAGCTTTGAATGACATCCTAATATCCTCAACGAGAATATTTCACAAATATACTTGCTTGCTGATACTCATGCTCAGTGGATAGGGATCAACAACATGGTCAGGCTCAGGACACATTTCATAATCAAGGAATACTCCTCACACTTATACTTATGTGTTCATTTAAGCCATTAAATGGGGTACATTTCAAAGTAGGCTATATACTGTCGAGAAATCACAAAATATGATAGGCTATATTGCTAAAGTTAGTAGGGTCTCCCATCAAGCAAAATGTCGCCTTCTTTTTACCACTTCAGTTTAATCCTGCATAGCGAAGTCCCTTCATACGCCTGAACGATAAGACATTTCCACTTTACACACAACCTGTAGGCTACCGGTAATATAATAAAACTGTCAAGAGTGCGCACAGGTGAGTCTGCTCTGTCCTGGAGGTGATAATCGAGAATGTCCCGGTTAATCATGCATAAAATAGAGACGCAGAGCAACAACACCGAGGAGTATACGTTTTGCTCGTGCCATTCAAAGCCGATTAGAGAAAGCGAAGGGTCTGGTTTCTCTCCAGAGTGTCCAGTAGAACACGGATTGATATAGTTCCACCACTCTGAGCGGACGAGCAATAAGAACCCATGTAAAACCATTACATTGTAAAGTCACAGAGTGCTCAGTCTCAACTATTTGACGATCTCGGCGATAATATAAATAAGCAACATAAGACATGCACCAAATGACCTGCCTTATTATAGGTGTCTTACCTCATTCTGTCCATTGCGAATAATCTTGAAATTCGTACTTTCTCCGTTTGGTTAGACACTAAAAGTTTAAACTATATAATGTTTGATTCATATAGCAAATATTTCATGAACTGTGTCTGTGCGTCTGGTTTCGTCCACTGCAGTAAAATGATTATCCAGCTGGGTTGTGCACTTTTAAATCCCGCAAAGTAAATAACAACCCATGGAAATAATAGCAAGGTACCAAGTTCTTGTTGTAGAAAAGGAGAAAATTGAAACTAAACGCAGCATTTAGACAACCATTTTTGATAAGAGGATAATTGAGGCGACACTGGCGTATAATTAGAGGATAATTTATGCTATATCCACTTTATTCCACCTCCCCAAAATAAATCCAGTCCATAATCATTACAGGCGAATTGTTCTTAATTTTATAGCTGCAATTTGAATAAAGTGTGGTGGTTAATCAAAGAGGTTTTGGTTGCAACTGATTGCAAGCATAATTACTTTTCAACACCATTTTGAAAAAAAATTATGCCACACTGGAAAAGCGTGCAGATAGCCTTGTAAATATTAATAATGTATGTATTTATATTTTCTTCATATAGCCTAAATTGAGCAACGTTTAATTCATATTTTGCAATAATCGTTTAGATTGGAGTGCATGTAATGTAGGCTACAAATCCTCATACTGTATAATTTACATATTCAAGATGTTATCAAGCATCTTATTTTAACAGAGATAAATTATCCTGTCACTTAAACACAACATCTATCTGCAATACAAGCTATTGTCCAACACGCGCCTTGTTATTTGAGGCGTCACACGTAATTTAGCGTTGTCTAAAACATGTACATGAGCCTTCACTACGAAAGGGGTAGGCTTTAGTAGTTTAAAGGAGATTATATGAGCATAAGTAGATATAAGAGAGGATTATCAATTATATATCGTCGTTAGTGTTTATGAAAACGAGTGTAGGCTATAAGGCCTATATGCGTTATGCGTAATGTGGGGTAATTGCGTAAAACAAACTTGACAGGACGCTTCCAAAAGGCTGGATTTTACAACATTAGGGCGTTTGATGCTTGTATGTAGGAATTAGCAGACCGTGCCACCATATATCATTTCCCCTATGGTTGTGCCTGCGGTAAGAGCTGGTTAGGTGGGTTAACTCGCGCTGAAGTCTCCGTGAAGCACAGTACTGATGACGTTGGGTGGAATGACCAATCGGAAGGCGCTGCCCTTTGGAGACAAACCATTTTACTTGTAGTGTCTGCATCAAGTCTGAAAGCAAGGACTCAATTTTAACAGAAACCACCTTAAAATCTCTGCCTTAACGTATACCCACCTTCCGCCACATTGAGTAAGAATATCAGAGGAGAGGAAAAAAGACTCCGCGGGAAAATTCGGGTGTTAATAGGACAATATCTTTTCGCTGAGGACAGAGAGACAACGGCACAGCGAGATAACCCATTTGGACTTGAGAGAGGGGGTGAGTGCTCTCAAGGCAGAAAATTTGATGATGACCATGACTACGATGGCTGACGGTCTGGAGGCTCAGGACTCGTCCAAGTCTGCTTTCATGGAGTTTGGTCAATCTCACTCACAGCAGAGCTCACCGTCGATGGCCGCCAGCCACTACCCACTACACTGTCTCCATTCCGGGTCGCATTCTCACCATCAGCACGATAACTCTCCGTACCCCGGCACGAATTCTTACAACAGGTCGCTACCTTACTCCTACGTGAGCCATCCCCACCACAGCCCGTACCTACCGTCTTACCACAACAATACCGGCGGTCAGACTAGAATAGACAGCACAGGTAAGAACATTTTTTCCCCGTTAACGATAGAGAAAATATCGTTTTTTATCGTATGATAAAAACGTCTTTTAGCAAACCGGACGTTATGCTGTAAATATGTCGTTTAAAACAACACATTATTCTTTACACTGTTTCTTCCGTTTCGATGCTGTCTAATCCTTCGGTAAAGCGACGTTTCCAGCTCCTCTTTATATGTTCCGAAAATGACAGCCGAGGAGCCCTCCAGCATTTCGAATTAGGCAGGCTACTCTCTTTGAAAGTTGCAATTAGTATTTAATTGACATGTCATTACATGTAGTATCCTAAATATGACAGAGGATTCAATTATGATTACGTTCTTTCCTGAATGGAGCGGACGTGACATGTGACCATCCCTTAGCACAAACACATTTTTATTCAGTTTCCTATTATCAAGATTTTTTTCAATTGTAGCCTATATGTCTTTCTCGATATTTTAGGACATCCATTTTGTGTTTTTTTCCTTATTTAAAAAAAGAAAGTGAAAAAGACATTTTGCCACGGTTACACATCTTAACGTTATAATTATTTTTGTTGCAGAGCAGCAGAAGACGACAGTGATTGAAAATGGAGAAATTCGTTTCAATGGGAAAGGCAAGAAAATACGTAAACCTCGGACGATTTATTCTAGTTTGCAGCTTCAAGCTTTAAATCACCGATTTCAGCAAACACAGTACCTCGCATTACCAGAACGCGCTGAGCTGGCTGCCTCTCTTGGCCTGACACAGACACAGGTATTTAAACCAGAATCACCATTTAGTTTTAACGGTTTACTTGTATTCTTATTCATATTATTGTCATTAATTATTTATTAGCCTACAATATTGAGGTTATTTATTCAATAGTCATATAATGTAGGCTATTAGACACATTTAATCATCTACATACATGTGGTTGCTTTTCGTGGCCTGGGCCTAGTATATAGGCTGCTGTTTAATGCTCGATAATCTTAATCTTAACTGTTTCTAGTACAAAACATCCTTCAGTAAATGTATACCAAATTAAATAAATTAACATTTTAAAGATACGTTCATACTTGATTATCTAGGACTTGTTTGAGTTCTAGATACGTTTAACTATTTTGTCTAAATCATGTCTTTCTCCTCTCATGCAGGTAAAGATATGGTTCCAGAATAAGAGGTCAAAGTTCAAGAAGCTGTTGAAGCAAGGCGGCAATCCGCACGACAGCGACCAGACTATGCCTGGTTCCATCGCCCTCTCTCCACGCTCTCCAGCAATTCCGCCAATATGGGACGTGTCGGCGTCCAGCAAAGGAGTAAACATGCCGGCTAACAGCTACATGCCCGGCTATTCCCACTGGTATTCCTCCCCACATCAAGAGTCAATGCAGAGATAGACTGCTCGGATGGGAAGGCCGGAGGCCTGACTGGAGAGCGCGAGTCTGAATCGTTTCACCTGCACAATTGATTTCCGTCAGCCTCGAAACTAAATCCTGTCTCGCTCGAGGACAGACCCCTCACAGACAGGCTTGGCTGCTCTGCGCGTGAAGGATAACAGAGAACAAGACTCTCTAATGTGGCACGCGGCATAGGGACTAACCGTATTATCTTACCTATGGCTGTTCATTGGGATTGCCTTTGTTATGCTTTCATTCATCTGACTGTCAATATACCAAATCTGTGGCATTCAGCGATTTGAGCAAGGACTGCACATTCACGCGGGTGGAACACTGTGCCGTGATATATTGATGGAACTCTTTACTGCTCCTTGAATGGTTATTTCTCAAACATGCAAAACAAAGCAATTTGTCTGTCTGTAAATATATTCTGCGACTTCAGTTGTACATACACTTTTTATGTTTTGTCAAATGGAGTAAACCATGACTCAAAATGACGTCTCCTGTTCTATACTGAAACATTTAGTGTATTTCTCATTTCAAGAAATGGTCCATCTCCGCACAGTCCTTAAGTAATTTTCTGAGTTCTTAAACAGCAGACTATTTCAGAAAATGGTCCTCCCAATAACCTAAGTTGCTTTCTATTCTAAACCACCCAAACAACAAATTCTTTAATACATTGAGACATTAATCATAGGAAATTCACTTACCCTACCCTGATCCTCGCTACATTTACCGTGCGAAAAACAGCATTAGGCTATATGTCCAGTTCATCTTGTCATTTTCTGCCTCAATTATTAGAAGTATTGACAAAATGTTTTTCCTTCTCAGTCGGTCGTAATGCAAGACGCTAAATGCCAAGCTCCACAGGGATCGATCTGGAACAAAGCACCCAGCTGCAGCTCTGTTCAATATGAAGGAGATATTTGGGACAATTTATGGGTTTTTATCCAAGTGAGGTTTTTTTCTATTCTCATAAATGCAGCATAATTAGGGTAATTTTTGATGTAGCCCACTGATTACAGCGTTTTTACCGTCAAAGATAATTACCTGTAATTTTCTACCACTTTTAATACGAAAAGGCATCTTTATTTGGATTTGAGGTAGCACAGACGGAACAAAAGACAAAATTATTCGGTTATTCATACACAAATTGCCGAGAGGACTGAACGCTCGGCATATTATCTGAAATTACAACGTTGAAAAGGAGAATGAGAAAACCTCCCGCAGCTGTCATGTCATGGATGTCCCACTGGCAGGCTGTACCTGGACTACGTTTCCAAAACCACATTATGTGCACTCTCAAGTTTAAGGCTTGTTACCCTCAAAATATAATGTGGTTCACTGTGAAACTACCAACGCACTGACAACACTCAAAGCATCGTCATATCCAGATACATAAAATATGGAAGCATTATTTTAAAATATTATCAACATGCTTATAGATCGCATTGTGTATACAGACTACTCACAAATAAAAGTAGCCGTCTACAAATAAAAGACGAGTTCTTACAAAATTAGGGTGGATATGAGTTACTCGGAGATAGGCCCATTTGTTAAGGAAGAGATACGCCAGACACCAGGGGAGAAAGAACAGAAGGGAATATCAACAAATGTGAAAATGAGGACAAGAGCCCTTGGGTCACAGTGAACTGAATATGTTCAGAGAGAAAGAAGAGAAAGAGGGAGAGAGAGAGTAAGAGAGAGAGAGAGAGAGAGGAGAGAGAGAGAAGAAGAAGAAAAGAGAGAGAGAGGTGGGGTGGGAAGGAGTTGTCAACACTCTGGTCTGTGTGGTCTTTTGCCAACATTGATTGATGCAGTATGTTGTACCAGACCTACTCTCACACACTCGGTGCTATCTCACAGGCTATATGGGACTACAGGAAGTGCCCGATCTGTGGCTTTGTTATCACGATTGAGGTAGAATATTGATCAGAGATATACCCAGATAGAATTCCTACAATCGGAATATATTTCCCGGTAAAAGCCTCAACATGCATGCAAAGTATGTGGCTATAAATCACGATGTGTGTCAAGGCCTCGCTCAATGTGGCGTTTTTTGTAGCCAGATAAAAGCATGCACGTTCAGACTGACTAGTAACTCTACCAATACATCCACAAGGGACTAAAAACTATTGATGTATTTGATCGTTTGAAAGAAAATAGCCTTACCTTAACGCGTCTCTAAGCCTGTGCATCCCATATCCGAGCAAGCACAGCGACAGTGCACGATTTTACTGCTCGTGGTTGAATAAGCAAATCCAGGTGTGAGAGTGTTTGCACACCCCGGTACCTCTTATATATTGCCTGCAAAATTAGCTGTTATTACTGTCACTGTTTAGTGATGGTGAGCTAGAAAAAAGCCCTCTGCAATCAAGAACCAAGCGCATCTTTGCAAATTATAGATAATTGTCAATGTCCAGATTATGATAATGGAAGCCTAATCCTGGAGAATAATTATTGTTGAGTGTTACAGTTGAAGCTGTCCAGTAAAACTAACTGTCATTATTTAGACTCGATTTGCAAAGGGAACTCGCTGAGTGGAAAATGTTCGGTTAGAATTTAACGGGGCTCTCGATATAATGGCATGGTGTGTCCGTGTGTTTTTGTATATGTGTGTGTGTGAGTGTGTGTGTGTGTGTGTGTTGTGTTGGGAGAGGGATGGTGGGGTGGATAACAGTAATATGAAAATCAAACGTAGATTTCTCGAGTTGCTGCTAGTGTAATTGGACCACGTGCACTGCAGAAATTAGGTTTAGAGAAAATGTACCACGATGTTTTGGATTAGCGTTCAGCAAACCATTTAATACAGTATTTTGTTCATTGATTTCAGATGAACATTTCCTAAGTGCACTGCCTGCGTGTTTGTTAAACCTACATTCAGACACGCTTCCATACCGACATTCAGGAACCAACATGCACACATGGCAGTAGGTCACAGTCTGGGTGTATTGGCAGTGGTGTGTGTTTGTGCATGCATAGCATCAAGCTACGTTTGTGGGTGTGCGTAATATATAATAGGATATGCACGCGTGACAAAGAAAATGTGGTATGAATAGGATACCTTTCTTCTTGTTTTCTGTAGTTTAGGCCTTAAAAAAAAGTCTACTTAAAATCAACTTTATAAAAGCAAATTTACGTTATTATATTTGTCGCTAAGAAATGGTTCGTTTAGTGGTTTCTCAGTGTTAACAGGGACCTACTGGCTGCTAATCATATGTTGAAAACGTTGAGGATTTTATTTTACCCGGAAGGTCTGACGGAGGTGGGCTGTGGTCGGGAGTGGCAGAGCTCTGGAGCCGGTCTACCCCCACAGGAATGCGGATTGTCTCAGATCTCTGCGCCGCCCCTTCGCCTCCTCTCTGCCATTCAAAGCAGCTAATTGTAGGGGACACAAAGAGTACGGCTGCAGACTGTCTGCCAGACCAACGCATAGTTTTTGGGGGAGGTTGGATACATGCAAATGCAAAGAAAAAACAATTTTAAAATGTAGTCCTACTCTCAGTTAAACCTATAGGCTATAGGCTATGGCTATACGTAGAGAATAGCAACAAAAGCAATAACGATTATAATGTTGATAGTATAGCCTATTAGTAAAATGATGCCTATTAATATTTTGTAGCATTGGCATCCGTGAGAATATGAGATCATTTTAATGAAGAGAATTCAAATGTGAATTTTATTTAGTTACAATAAAAAAATATGTCTTATTTCAGTATAATTGAGTGGTAACATTTAGAAATAGCATACGTGCAATGGATATTTGTCTTTGAGAAAATCACAGAATTCATCAAAACTTTGGCTATTAGGCTATCCATCAAATAAAGTCAAATCTTTTGTTTAACTCATATAGGCCTATGTCCCGTATAAGTCCGCCAAAACGATCTTGGAAGACAGTAAAGCAGCACTACAGTAAAGTAGCACTACAGTAAAGCAGCACTACATCTCTGTGTTTTATGAGACAGTCAGCCGTTTACACCACGAGCACCTGTCATATTCCATTTCGATAAACATCGCATAGGCTACTAGCGACTTTGAGAAAATTGCCAATAGGCCTATGTATAAAAACTGACCTCAGGATATTTCAGGGAGATAATATAAACGAAGATCTCACAAACGTTTGAAGGTATCGGCCTATAATGACATCAAGTCCTTGTTGTTCAAATAGGCATATACGAATGACGGACGATGGTATTGAGGAGATCGTTTTTCATTGAAAGAGTCCATTTAAAACGTTTAATAGTCTTCCAAAATGCAATAAATTACATGCACACATTTACACATTATACACGGTTCTTCTATGACTGTCATCAATTACATTGCATATTCCTCTGAAATTTAAACACGAGTCCCATACAATATTTTTTTTGTTTTTTAAATGCAGGTTTCAATATAACGTCCCCGCTCCAAGAGCCAGTGAGTGTTGTAACGAGTTGGGGTTTTGAAGATGGGAATTCATGGAACCGGCCGTGGAGGAATACCAAGAAGCGGAGTTTTCCAAAAAGCTAGACGCCACCGTGTTGATGTTCTGTGGCTGATGTGTGTGCGGGTCTGGGCGGGCCTTGCGTGTCCCACACGGCGGGAGACTGAGGAGAGTTGCAGGCCATAGGGTCGCTGGAGCTGGGGCTGTGGTCTGGTGGTAACTCGCCGTTCTTCATGATTTTCTTCAGTTTCGACCTTTTGTTTTGGAACCAGATTTTAACCTGGAAAGGATGACACAAAGTATGGGTTTAAATTCACATCAAATAACTCAAAGACAACAGGGGCAGAACAACAGGATTAGTGAGGGCCTAATGTATTTTTTTTGTCAAACCAACAATCATAATTTAGAAACCTTACCAAAATAGAACATAGGGCTCATATGATAATTGAAAGTCGAACATTGTACATGTTGATCCTATAAATCGTATGAGGAACTCTTTGAGGTTATTTACCTGTGTTTGCGTGAGTCCTAAGGACGCCGCGAGCTCTGCTCTTTCTGGCAGCGCGAGGTATTGTGTGTTCTGAAATCTCCTCTGCAAAGCAGCCAACTGGAAACTGGAGTAGATGGTTCGCGGTTTACGGACTTTCTTAGGTTTTCCATTCACCATCCTTACTTCTGGCTCTGCCTCTTCCTTTTCTGTAAAATTATAATAAATAAAAGCATAAACAAATGGAAACAATGTAGTCTTAATTGTTGAGGGTTTTTCTGTATGTTTTGTTAATATGTTATTATCCTATTGTGTGGAGTTATGATAGAGATTCTGCATTGAGATTTAGCAAAATAACATTATTTTGCTCTGCATTAAAACAAAAAAGGAATATGTGAAATTGTCTAGCTGCCGCATTTACGGACATCTAATTTTCTAAATTATTACTCATAAAAAAAACAAAAAGACAATTTCTTAGATTAGCCTTGATAAGGATATTTCAACTTAAAATAGTCACATGTAACTTTTCGCAAGAAAGCATCTACACAGTAATCATACATTTATATAGTCTAACAATAAATGTCAAAAAGTGCTACTATAAAAATACCTTGCGGACTTGCTTGTGGCTGTACTCTGCTGTAGGTTCCTGCGTACTGGTGATACGCAGAGCTTGTGTAGGAACTGTAGTCTGGATAGGATTTAGCAGGGTAGTTTCCAGCAGAACCGTTGACACCGTACTGGTACTGATAAGCATTGAGAGGTTTCCCATAAGAAGTTGAATTTGGCGAACAATACCCGTGGGGTACTCCGCCGGCCGGGCTGTAATAGCCAGAATCCGTGGCCGTGGACTCTGGCAGGGTA
Organism: Mallotus villosus; assembly: GCA_903064625.1. NCBI lineage: Eukaryota > Metazoa > Chordata > Actinopteri > Osmeriformes > Salangidae > Mallotus > Mallotus villosus. Next base: position 34,433 of record CAEFZP010001534.1, read on the forward strand.
GGAGATTCCTGAGACGGGTGGTGCATGGCGGAAATCTGAAAAGGGTTCTGGAAGTCTGTCGTCTTAATACTCTGAATCCTTCGGTCGAATACTCCAGTCATAATTCGTATCAAAGCTTCGAGGTTCGGTATATAGTCTATCTAAAAAGATCTTGAGGACTAACCTACCATTGTGTGTTCTCACGCCGACGGACTCTGTCGAATACTACAGCCAGCCCTTCAGCACAGACTTGGTTAAATCCCAAATTGCGCTCTTGCGCACTGCAGGGAGGATATGCTTCCATTGGCCAAGGCGCGCGCAGACAGCTACACCCCAGCTCGTTCGGTCAGTTTGCCACAGGGGATATTCGAAGCTATACTTTGTTGTGTTTTTACTATCAATCAAAACAGTCAATTAACACGGTTGTCATGTCATCGATTGACAATTTAACGGGTTAAAATTACAGTCTCTAAAGGATTAAATATGGCCTTACGGGCTTTTGGGATAGCACCAAGTAAAAATGTTTATATTTTCAAATAAATATATATATTTTACAACCATTAGGCTAATATTCATGCTGTTCAAAGCAAAACAAACCATTTAAATGAAGATATATTCTTTCACACCGATTAGCAGGTATATTTTACAACAGATTGTAGCCTATAGCTTCGAACAAAATTATATGGAATGGATATCGAATAGAAGACCATAATATTTAAAGCCATGTCACGTTCCCCTTTAAAGATAAATTAAATTGTTCACAGCACAATACCACCGAATGATGCTTTTCCAATATGCTTCTCTCTGTCGCCTACAGAGAAGGCCTTTGAAACTATCCTATTGAATATGCTGGCCTATTTTATTTATACATCCCTTGATTGATTTACAAATTTGCGACAAAAGATATAATTATTTTACCAGAAATTACGACTTGTAACAGACATTTGACAAGGAACTAAATGTAGCGAAGATGTAAATTAAACATTTTGCAGGCAGTCATTTGTACTACTTTGGCCTATTTACAACAACAGCAGGCAATTCTAGACAAATTCAACAAATTGCTACATTTTAGGTAAAGTCGTGAGAGCGAATGCACATTATGCAAACCCAGATAAGCTTGGACTTGTCTACTATGGACAACAGCAATCTGCACAAAGACAATCAGTGTTTTACTATGGTCAAATGGCGCCGCCCAGTGGTTGTAAGTGGGAACTGTCAAAACATCAAAGTTCAATACTCACCTGCTGCAGACGAATCAATGCTGCTGTTGGCTTCCTTTGATGGTTCCGTGCTCACGTGCAACTACACCAACGACAAAAAAAACCCCCACCTCAATCAACGTTCAACAATAAAAGACCAACAACACATTAACTTTTGTTGCATAATTGTAATAGTTTTCGTCACGGAAAAATACATCTACTCATCAACGCCATCAGGTGGGCGTTGTGCGTAGGCCTACATATACAAAGCCACATGCAGGCAAGACTAACGAAACTGAACTCCAGTTCCAAACTTCATAGTCCTACTCATTTTCCATGTAATGGATACAAATTGAATACTTTCCATTAAACAGTCAAACTTGTGTGAGTTAAAAAGTGTGGGAATGTCCCTCATAATTTCGTTACTCATGTCTGAGTAAACTCACATTGATTGTTGTTGTATGGAACATCATGTCTTCAAATTTTAAAAAAATAACGAAAAGAAGTCTTGCAAAATAGTTAACTTGGCTAATGTATCAATCTCAGATGGTGGGAGTATAACTCGCTTTCCAGTAAGGCTACTTGATATGAAACCTGTAATATCGATAAATGGTGGACTCAAACGCACGACTCAGAATATTCACGAAAAAACGTTTTTTACTGGACAAAAGTCAAGGCAGAGACTGACATGAGGTACAAAGACAAACTAGCAACGAGACATTGAAACACAAGGGCTGAATACACTGGGGCTAGATTGACAACAGGTGCTGTCAATCAGGGCTGGGGAGGTCCATCACAGGCAGGGTAGGAGACACTGAAATAAGGAGAGGTGAGTACACACACAGAACCAAGACATGACCTATATAAATAAAGTCTTATTATTATTATTACCTAGGGAGTTGGGTGGGATGTGACAAAACCTTGCCATGAAAAATGTCTCTCGCACGAATACAACACAGAAACAGTCATATTAAAACCACGTTTGTCTTTTACAGAATTAAACACGAATGAAACAGGTTGTTATCTATCTTGACTTCAGGCAAGCAAACTTAAAATGCTGGAAATCAAGATTGACCCAATTACCTCAGGCCCTGGAGCAAGTGAGCGTGAGAGGAGGGAGGACACTGCTTAACGGACCCTAATGACAAATAATATAAATAAGAATTCGTTTACTTTAACTATATCTATGCATACATCAATTATTCTATTGCCCCATACAAAACGTTCTGTTCCCAAATCTTCAAATTCCACTTGCCCCGGAAGTAATTACTTTGAACATCGTATACTTCTGGTGGCTTTTACGTTTTAGTAAACATTAAAACAGTGTTTGCCAGTAAACATTTTCTCCATATCTTTCCACGTTGTTTACCCTGAATCGCTGCAACACGTAAACACATTTGTCTCGTTGATTTAATGTTTTTATTGGGTACATTTTGAAATAATCATCGGGATAGAGCTAGGATATCAGTGTGCCGTGCGTGACATCACACATTCATAGGTTAGCTAGCAGCTCTGGACTCCGTTTGTGTTGGGGGGATGGGACCGTACTGAGGATGATACAGCTCTCGTGGTCTTGTAATTTAGTGCAGGGCAAAAAAACTACTTTTGAACTGAGCCACTTTTACTGTTTGATATAGTAAGATAGAGTGCCCGATTACGTATGTCTTTTGGAGACGTTTGAAAGGAATAAAGTGGAGTACCAGACCAGCCACGGTGCACGCCGAAAAAGGACAAAATGTATTCCACTCCTGGTGGTAAGTTGTGTACTGCTAGCTACATAGCATACGGCTTGCTAGCTACTAACAATGGTGCCGATTTCACAAATTCTACTAGTTATGTGTCCTACACGAACTTCGCGTATGGACACTTACTTTAGGTTGTAAATTGTCATTTTGTTCCGAACAACATATGTTACCTACAAAGCGTGATGGTTAGCAAATACACTGTTCCGTCAACCGTGATCCTACTAACTAGCTGTGTATGCTAGCGGTAACAAGTTAGCTAGTGCTGGCTAACCTGTTATACTTCTAGCCTAGCTCGCTAAGCTGTTTTGACCTAGCTAGCTAGCGCCCAGCAGAACTACTCCCATATACTCTGGGTAGCTAGCGAACCGCAAGTGGAAAGTGGGATGGTAGTGATTGATTAACTAGCCTATCTAGCTAGAGCTAGCTCTAACAATGTGGAATATTTATTGTTATTTTTTTATGGGGACCATTGTCATTGTTCGTCTTGGAACTCAGTAGGTCTTGCCCGGCTTAAACAAAGTTAGCTAGCTTTGTGTTTCAGGGTACTGTAGCTCAATAGTTTGCACCATGCTAGCTTGAACGTTAATCACTGTTGTTACGTACTAACATTAGAGCTTTCTCTACTCGGTGATAATGAATCCAAATGACCACAAACTTTAGGAACGGTCAATAAACAGGAAGGAAGTTATCCAGTCATGATGTTGGTTCAGAAGAGAGAGTTTGTCAGCTAGCTTTCAAATCCTTGCCTTATTTATAAAGATTGTATAAGATTTATTGTAGAACAGTCTAGCTAATGTTGACTTATTTGTTAATAGTAGTCCGACCCATTTCGAATTATAATTACAGGAACAAACGATTAGCCGACATGTTACTTACTTGTCATGACACACTTAAATAATCTTCTCTGACTCAACCATTTATTAGTCTAGCAACGTTTTTTCTATTCAGTATAGGCCTGATGTTTTCCAACTTGCATTTATTTCTGATATCGTTATTGTACAGTGGCATCATTTTATCAGTATTAACAGTTTTTTTTAAAACAGACATGCACCTGTTGCTTGGCTTTATAGTATCTCATCATTCCTTGAAACAGAAAGATGGTTTAGAGAGAATACGTGGGTGTTAACTTCTAGGAGGGGCCGAGTTGCTAAACTGCTAGTGTGAGTTTATTGATAAGAGATTTTAAAAATCGCCCTAGTAGCAAATGATCGTGTTAGAAGAGTGATAAGTGTATGGCGCGGGGATAGGAGTATGTAGGAAATATTAGCGCGCAAAACAGGGAGATTGCCACCAGTGCTCAGTGGCGGCTATGACTTTTACTAGTTGCCTTTTGCCCAATTACAACAAGCAAGAACATAAGCATTTATAATGAAAATACGCGTTAATACTCTTCACAAAGTTTCTATTACATCACATGTATACTTATGTGTCAGAATGAAACATGTCTTATAACATGATGGTTGTGTTTGTATTACTGTGTGCAACATCCTTGTCTTACAGAGTGAAATCATTCGGTTTTATGTTTTTCCACAGCTGCTGAGATAGTTGAAGGACCCCATTCCACTGGGTCGATGGGTTCTGGTAAGCGCCACTTAGCTACAGCTGCTTACAATGACTTCTAATGTCTCCACCTACAATCCAGTTGTATAAGACAGAAGGCTTCTCTCAGCTAAGTTCATTCAAATGTCATCCTCAGCACTGAAAAGAAGTAGCCCAGATCTTACACACACTTTAGTTCCTTCTTAATGCCAAAGGTCTGTCAGCCACAGCCTTGTAGACTAACATATCTGGATTATCAATGTCCACTTATAGAGAACTAACTGAATCACATCCGTTTGACTGTGTACTGTGACATCTTGGTGTCTACTGCAGTGCAAGGTACTGCAGTACGAGACCTCATGGAGACCTCATGGAGTCCAGTTTGTAAGAGAGGCTGTGAATCTGAGAGCTGCAGGTCGTAGATAAGGTCCTAAAGGGAGGGAACCCAGACTTTTACGTTCAGCTGACTCTGGGTCTGTGACTGAGCACATCTCAACACACGTTACCTAGAACCAGGCTAGTCAAAAGAAGGGTTTATTCAATTGAATCCTGGTTCAGATGATCCCAGGTCAGATGGCTGAGTGGTTAGGGAGTCGGGCTATCAATCAAAAGCTTGCTGGTTCGATTCCTGCCCGAGACTAATGACGTTGTGTCCTTGGGCAAGGCACTTCACCCTACTTGCCCTGGGGGAATGTTCCTGTACTTACTGTAGGTCGCTCTGGATAAGAGCGTCTGCTAAATGACTAAATGTAAAATGTGATTGTGAGAGTTGTTGTGAAGTTTTGAGCAGAGAGATTGGCAGACTTTGTCTGTTTAGGTTGTGTGATCTATGTGTGTCTGTAACTGAGGGGAACTCCTCAGTATACACACCGCCCACCCATGCCTTCGAAGAGCTAGCTTTTCCGTGGCGTATCTGGTTAAAGTGTTGTTTGTAAACGTGGTAGTTGTGTTGGTGAGTCAGAGGACCCAAGTTCAAACCCAGGGCAGATTGTTAAGAAGCCACACTGTCTCTCCCTGTAACACGTCTACACTGTCTCTCCCTGTAACACGTCTACACTGTCTCTCCCTGTAACACGTCTACACTGTCTCTCCCTGTAACACGTCTACACTGTCTCTCCCTGTAACACGTCTACACTGTCTCTCCCTGTAACACGTCTACACTGTCTCTCCCTGTAACACGTCTACACTGTCTCTCCCTGTAACACGTCTACACTGTCTCTCCCTGTAACACGTCTACACTGTCTCTCCCTGTAACACGTCTACACTGTCTCTCCCTGTAACACGTCTATAGTTATTAACCTGTTTGTGTTTCCCACCCCAGACCCCTCTGATCCAGACCCCCCGTCTCCTCCTGTGCCCGAGTATGTGTTCAAACCGCCCTCACGGCCGGACTTCGGCACCATGGGAAGGACAATCAAACTGCAGGCCAACTTCTTCGAGATGGAGATACCCAAACTGGAGGTGTATCACTACGACATCGACATCAAGCCTGAGAAGTGTCCCAGGAGGGTCAATCGGTACGCATGCACCTCAGACAGATACCACAGAGACCAGATATACATTTTACCCTGCAACGTTTTCATCAAATAAAGAGCTTTCTGGTTTAATGATTCTTAAAGTGCGTTAACGCTTCAGTGTTGTAATATTCCTTTTCCCACTACTTGTTTATTTGCAGTGAAATCGTCGAGCACATGGTACAGCACTTTAAAACGCAGATCTTTGGGGATCGAAAGCCAGTGTACGACGGGAGGAAGAACCTATACACTGCCATGCCTTTACCTATCGGCAGGGAAAAGGTGCGTACACACCCCCGTATCCGTCAAGCGTTTCACGACAGGACACGTGACGTAGGCCAAGTAGAGGTGTTGCAGCGATGTCACATGCGTGTCTCTCCTCCTGCCACTAGGTGGAGCTGGAGGTGACCATCCCAGGCGAGGGGAAGGACCGCAGCTTTAAGGTGGCCATCAAGTGGGTGTCGTGCGTCAACCTCCAGGCTCTCCACGAGGCGCTCGCTGGACGCCTCCCCAACATCCCGTTTGAGACCATCCAGGCTCTGGATGTGGTCATGAGACACTTGCCCTCTATGAGGTGAGCTCGCCGGACCAAACACAACCTGATGAATGTGTATTGGGGGGGAGGGAGGGTGGGGGTTATTGTGAGAAACGGGGACAAGTCCTATAGAGATGCTCACCCTGCCACCCCTCTTGCCCCCTCTCCACCCGCCCAGGTACACCCCTGTGGGCCGGTCGTTCTTCACCCCCTCCGAGGGATGTTCCAACCCCCTGGGAGGGGGCCGAGAGGTCTGGTTCGGCTTCCACCAGTCAGTCAGACCCTCCCTCTGGAAGATGATGCTGAACATTGACGGTAGGTTTCAGTCGTGTGAATGTGTGTGAATGTGTGTGATGTGTGTGTGTGTGTGTGTGTGTGTGTGTTAGATCCTCATCACTGTCTGTTGTTCCAGTGTCTGCGACCGCGTTCTACAAAGCCCAGCCTGTTATTGAGTTCATGTGCGAGGTGCTGGATTTCAAAAGCATCGAGGAACAACAGAAGCCCTTGACCGACTCCCAGCGAGTGAAATTCACCAAAGAAATCAAAGGTAAGACGACAACAAACAAAGAAATCAGTGGGATTTTGACAGGATGGGAGCCGCAAGTATCGTCTGCTTCCGTTTCAAGTCTTTTCTGGACACAGATGTGCCGGACGTTGTTCACCCTGCTGTGCTCTTCCTCCCGTAGGCCTGAAGGTGGAGATCACTCACTGTGGTCAGATGAAGAGGAAATACAGAGTCTGCAATGTGACCAGACGCCCAGCCAGCCACCAGACGTAAGGACGCACCTTGTGGACGTCATGTGATGGAGGTCTTGATGTGTACAATGTTGTAAAATAGTCAAATAGATGTATTGGTCATATGCAGTGTAACACAAGTCATTCTGGACAATTACATTATTTGGAAATAAGCAAGGCAACAGCCGGGTAGTGTGTGTATATATATATATATATATATATATATATGGAAGTAAGTAGATTATAAAGAGTCTGTAGCAGCAGTAATATGTGTCTGCTTATCGGTTCTGTTGCTACAGTTGGTAGATGCTTTTTTTAGAGACTTTCAGAGGGGGATTTGAACCTGTGAGCTCAGTGCTTGACCCTCTGCTGTCCTGTCCCCAGGTTCCCCCTGCAGCAGGAGAACGGCCAGACCATCGAATGCACCGTCGCTCAGTACTTCAAGGACAAGTACAAGCTGATCCTCCGCTACCCCCACCTGCCCTGCCTGCAGGTGGGCCAGGAACAGAAGCACACCTACCTGCCCCTGGAGGTGAGTCACCGTGCCTACACACACACCCCTACACACCTACACACACACACACACACCTACCTGCACCTGGAGGTGAGGCCTGTCACCACACCTACACACACACCTACCTGCCCCTGGAGGTGAGGCCTGTCCCTGCACCTGCACACACACACCTACACACACACACACCTACACACACACACCTACACACACACACACACACACACACACACCTACACACACACACCTACACACACACACCTACACACCTACACACACACACCTACACACCTACACACACACACCTACACACACACACACACACCTACCTGCCCTGGAGCTCCCAGCCCGCTCACTAACACACAGCTCTGCTGCTTTTCACGGGTAGATTAGTCGGAAGTCGTCGATCATTAGCGAGATGAAATCTGAACAGTTGCTGCACTTCCTAGTCCAGTACCCTCCCTTCCTAGCAGGAAGGAGGAGGTTGTCGTGACGACATGGTAGCACTTACGTGTTCCATCCTTCCAGGTGTGTAATATAGTCGCTGGTCAGAGGTGCATCAAGAAACTGACGGACAATCAGACGTCCACCATGATCAGAGCCACGGCCAGGTCGGCTCCGGATCGACAAGACGAGATCAGCAAGCTGGTGAGACCACGTCCTGACGCGCTCGGAGGACGGACGCCACCAGGGCTCAAGCCACACATTTGAATTGTTTTGCCCACCTGGGTTGTCGTCATGGATACGTTTGTTTTGCCACCCCAGATGAGAAGTGCCAACTTTAACACTGACCCGTACGTGCGCGAGTTTGGAGTGATGGTGAGGGATGAGATGACGGAGGTCAACGGCCGAGTTCTGCAGGCTCCTTCTATCCTCTACGGGGGCCGGGTAGGTCTAATACCTGGACGCTCTGCTGAAACACTAAGATGCTACATAGCAGGGTAGGTCTAATACCTGGACACTGCTAAAACACTAAGATGCTACATGGCAGGGTAGGTCTAATACCTGGACTCTGTCTGCTATAACACTAAGATGCTACATGGCAGGGTAGGTCTAATACCTGGACTCTGTCTGCTATAACACTAAGATGCTACATAGCAGGGTAGGTCTAATACCTGGACGCTCTCTGCTGAAACACTAAGATGCTACATGGCAGGGTAGGTCTAATACCTGGACACTGTCTGCTAAAACACTAAGATGCTACATGGCAGGGTAGGTCTAATACCTGGACTCTGTCTGCTGAAACACTAAAATGCTACATAGCAGGGTAGGTCTAATACCTGGATTCTGTCTGCTATAACACTAAGATGCAACACGGCAGGGTAGGTCTAATACCTGGATTCTGTCTGCTATAACACTAAGATGCTACATGGCAGGGTAGGTCTAATACCTGGACGCTCTGCTGAAACACTAAGATGCTACATGGCAGGGTAGGTCTAATACCTGGACACTGTCTGCTAAAACACTAAGATGCTACATGGCAGGGTAGGTCTAATACCTGGACACTGTCTGCTAAAACACTAAGATGCTACATGGCAGGGTAGGTCTAATACCTGGACACTCTCTGCAGAGTACAACAACTATATGGACCTTTGGTTCCAGTGAATTTCACGTTCTGTTCAACTCGTCAGATACTCTTTTTTCCCCTTTCCTACGTACAGCTGTCCTAGATACATTGTTTGTGAAGCTAAAAGAAGTCACTTGGCTTTGAGCTTGACTCTTTCATGTCTTGTCTTTGGTAGAATAAAGCAATAGCCACTCCGATCCAGGGAGTGTGGGACATGAGGAACAAGCAGTTCCACACCGGCATCGAGATCAAGGTGTGGGCCATCGCCTGTTTCGCCCCCCAGAGGCAGTGCACGGAACTGCTGCTCAAGTACGTGGGGCTCACTCGTAACTTTCACATCTGGGCGAGGGGAACACAGAAGCCTAAAACAGAGTAGATTAAAGCAGAGTGCATAGTAGTATAGTAAAGTACCCATCAAGTAGCTATCAATGATGCCAACTCTTTTCTCTTAACACAACCCAAAAAGTAATTTCTTGACTTTGTTAGAAAAACTTTTTTCCCAAAATTTAGAAACCTTCCTCAATAAACAAATTTCACACAACTCAAAAGGTTTTTGTACACTTGTTATAGCAAAACTTTTCCCCCCCCAAAAAAATTCTGACCTGTCATCCTCCAGGGCGTTCACCGACCAGCTGCGTAAGATCTCCCGTGACGCAGGGATGCCCATCCAGGGCCAGCCCTGCTTCTGTAAGTACGCCCAGGGGGCCGACAGCGTGGAGCCCATGTTCAAGCACCTGAAGTACACCTACCAGGGCCTGCAGCTGGTGGTCGTCATCCTGCCGGGAAAGACCCCCGTCTACGGTACGTCTCACACGGACTACAGCCCCTTCCTGTAACAAGCTGGACTACATGTGGACTAGACACCCTAATTACCCCCTCACTTTCATCCGTCACGGTAATGGTGATGCGCACAGTAGTTACCATGGCTGCATGGATCATACATTTGTTTCTTTAAGAATTTCCCCACCAAGCAGTGCAGCAGTGCAACACAGAAACACTAATGAAAGGCAGTGCCTCACAGAAACACTGTAATGAAAGGCAGTGCCTCACAGAAACACTGTAATGAAAGGCAGTGCCTCACAGAAACACTGTAATGAAAGGCAGAGCCTCACAGAAACACTGTAATGAAAGGCAGTGCAGCACAGAAACACTGTAATGAAAGGCAGTGCAACACAGAAACACTGTAATGAAAGGCAGTGCCTCACAGAAACACTGTAATGAAAGGCAGTGCAACACAGAAACACTGTAATGAAAGGCAGTGCAACACAGAAACACTGTAATGAAAGGCAGTGCAACACAAACACTGCAATGAAAGGCAGTGCAACACAAACTAGGGCTGGGCGATTAATTGAATTTCAATTTCGGTTACAATGTTGGCTTCCAACGGTCATAAAAACAAAATAACCGTAATAAAACGATTATTCTGCCACACGCCGTGTTTTATGTTGTAAATGCAGCGAGCCCTTCCATCTCCACCTGTGCACTCCGCTCCTCTCCTCTCCACCCCGCCCCGCCCCCGCCTGAAAACTTTCGCTTTCAGGCACGCCGGTGCGTATTGCCTGTGTGTGTTTGGAAAAAAAACGTGTAGAAGAAGGAGAGTGAAGATGGCAGAAAGGCAGCCTTTGGTCGGGAGGAAAGGTAAAACTAATTCTGTGGTGTGGAAACACTTCGGTTTCGAGGAGTCTGACTCGGAACAAACAAAAGTATTGTGCAAGATATGTCACGCGACCGTGTCTTCATCGTATGGAAACACGACCAATTTATTTAATCATTTAAAATCTAAACACAGAGTAATACATGACCAAGCATTAAAGGAACAAAAAGACTCGAAAATGAAAAGCTCCTCGACTCCTGCCACCGCCACACAGTCCTCAATTAAGGACACACTTCACAATGCCACCGCATATCCAACCAGCTCCCGCAGGCATAAAGAAATAACGGATGCCGTCACATTCATGATTGGGAAAGACATGTGCCCTATAAACACCGTTAGCGCCCCGGGGTTCAATAAACTAATACACACATTGGACAAGCGGTATGTGTTACCATCACGTCACCATTTTAGCAGGATTGCACTGCCTGCCCTGTATGAAGAATGTCGCGGAAAAGTTGCAAGAGAAGTGTCAACAGCATTATATTTTGCCATTATTTTTATTATATTTTGCATTATATTATTTAATTCATTTTATTAATATATTTCTCTTATTTATTTGCATTTTTCTTGTTTTTCAGTTCAAACTTATCGTGTTAAAAGAAATACCAGTGTTAAAAGTTCAATAAATGCTTGTTCTCAAATCAATGAATAATCGTCTTTAATAACCGTGATTACAATATCAATCAAAATAATCGTGGTTATTATTTTTGCCATAATCGAGCAGCCCTAACACAAACACTGTAATGTGTTGTAAAACACTGTGTGCTGACCTGTGTGTGTGTGTGCTGCAGCGGAGGTGAAGCGTGTAGGAGACACGGTACTGGGCATGGCCACCCAGTGCGTCCAGGTGAAGAACGTCCAGAAGACCACCCCCCAGACCCTCTCCAACCTCTGCCTGAAGATCAACGTCAAGCTGGGGGGCGTCAACAACATCCTGCTCCCACAGGGCAGGTTGGTACCGGTCTGGTGTCGCTACTATGGTTACCCAACAGTAAAGTGTTTGGTGTTTGGGGCAGTAAACTGGGACTTTAGTTGTATCCCAAACAATAGTCACTAGATGATTCAGATAGTTTATCTTCTTTCTCTGAGTTGCACTTCTCTGTAGAGAACCCCTCCACCTCTGTCTCCCTGCCCCAGGCCCCTGGTGTTCCAGCAGCCTGTCATCTTCCTGGGCGCTGACGTCACCCACCCTCCTGCTGGGGACGGGAAGAAGCCCTCCATCGCTGCTGTGAGTCCCCACACGTACAAACATCACATGGCTGCCCACGAGCACACCTCCAAACATCACATGGCTGCCCACGAGCACACCTCCAAACATCACATGGCTGCCCACAAGCACACGTCCAAACATCACATGGCTGCCCACGTACACAACAGCCTCATGTTCCATCACGGCCTTTACCAGTGGCTGGACCCTGAAGCCTTCCTCCTTCCCCTCCCTCCAGGTGGTAGGCAGCATGGACGCCCACCCCAGCCGGTACTGTGCCACGGTGCGGGTCCAACAACACCGCCAGGACATCATCCAGGACCTGGCCACCATGGTGAGAGAGCTGCTCATCCAGTTCTACAAGTCCACCCGTTTCAAGCCTACCCGGATCATCTACTACCGTGATGGCATCTCAGAAGGCCAGTTTAACCAGGTGAGACAAATTAAGAGGCTGATAGTAGACTCTACTATATATACACTATAGACTTGGCAATAAGCCTTTTGTTAAAGGCTCTATATACATGAGTCTTAGGGGAGGTTAGACCTGGTCGCTTAGGGCCAAAACTAAACTTAAAATAAACTTAAAACCCCTGTAAAATATCTAATCTTTCTGTTGAATATTTCCTGCCCTTCCAAACTCCAGTGTAGGGGATGCTTCTTTTTAAACTTTTGTTTTGTGGTCCGCACAGGTGCTGCAGCATGAGCTGCTGGCCATCCGTGAGGCCTGTATCAAGCTGGAGAAGGACTACCAGCCCGGGATCACCTTCGTGGTCGTCCAGAAGAGGCATCACACCAGACTGTTCTGCATGGACCGCAACGAGAGGGTCAGTACTGCACAACCAGGGTCGGCAGGGTCAGTACTGCACAACCAGGGTCGGCAGGGTCAGCACTGCACAACCAGGGTCGGCAGGGTCAGTACTGCACAACCAGGGTCGGCAGGGTCAGTACTGCACAACCAGGGTCGGCAGGGTCGTCAGGGCGGAGGTGAAGTACAGCTCTGTCTCAGGCAGAGCTTCACGTAGGATCAACGTCTTCGACACGCTACAGTAGGACGTGGGAAAAAGCTATGGACATATTCATTTGATTAATTTAGCAGACGCTTTTATCCAAAGTGACTTCCAAGAGAGGGCTTCACAAAAGTGCATAGGTCACTGATCATAACAACGAGACAGCCCCGTTCACCGCTCGGAAGGTCAGTACCAGGGTCTTGAATCTGATACGGGCCGTTATGGGAAGCCAGTAGAGGGAGATGAGGTTCGGGGTAACATGGGAGGGTCTGGGTAGAAGACCAGGCGGGCCGCTGCGTTGTTAATCCTCTGAAGAGGGGCGGGTTGTGCATGCTGGGAGACCGGCGAGCAGCGAGTTGCAGTAGGCCAACTTGGAGCATTCCGCCCAGCTGCTAGTCCAAGCACTTGTCCTCTCCGACAGGTATCTCCTGATCTTCCGGATGTTGTAGAGGGTGAATCTACACGACCGGGAGACAGCAGCGATGTGGGCTGTGATGGAGAGCTCGTCATCCATGGTAACCCCGAGGTTCCTGGCAGAGGATGAAGGGGTCACCATCGCAGATCCGAGGGTGATTGAGATATCGTGGGAGATGGAGGGTTTGGCCGGGATGATGAGTTCTGTTTTTGCGAGGTGGTGCTTGGTCATCCAGGCGGAGATGTCTGTGAGGCAGGCCTCGATCCTAGCTGAGATCCCTGGATCAGTCGGGGGGAACGACCGGTACAGCTGCGTGTCATCACTGTAGCAGTGGTAGAAGCCATGGGAGGTGATGATTGGTCCAATTGAGATGGTGTACAGAGAGAAGAGGAGGGGTCCGAGGACAGAGCCCTGTGGGACACCAGTGGAGAGCCTGACACAGGAGACCTGGTAGGATCTCCCCGACAGGTAGGATGAGATCCACTGAAGTGCAGTGCCAGTGATGCCCACCTCAGAGAGTCTAGCAAGCAGGATCTGATGGTTAACCGTATCAAACACTGCAGAGAGGTCCCGCAGGATGATGACTGGAGGGGAGTGGTGACTGACGGAAGGGCAGTTTCAGGACATGTGCTGGGCTGGTACGAGGGGGCTGCGACCATATGAAAGGTTACTGGCATTGGTTACATTTGAACATGGGTGGAATGTATTAATCACCCTATAGACACTGCTGGTACACGTTTGGGTGGAGGCATTTCTACGGTCTCTGGCTCTCCAGGACAAGGTTACAGACCGTAGACACGATCTGGAGAAACGGGTAGGAAGATGTCTCTCCAATCTGCCCCTCCACTCCAGGTGAGTTGAAGACTGTTACGTGTTCCTCGTCTGATAGTTGTATCTGTTGGTGTAGGTGGGGAAGAGTGGCAACATCCCGGCTGGCACCACGGTGGACACCAAGATCACTCATCCCTCCGAGTTCGACTTCTATCTCTGCAGCCACGCCGGCATACAGGTGAGAAAATACATGTCGTCTCAAGACGAGTTCTGTCGAGCCATAGCCCGATCCTGTCCTGGCAAGGTAGTAACGGTCTTCTTCCCCTCCTGCCCGGGTCACAGGGCACCAGCAGGCCGTCTCACTACCACGTCCTCTGGGACGACAACCACTTCACCTCCGACGAACTGCAGGTGCTCACCTACCAGCTGTGCCACACCTACGTGCGCTGCACGCGCTCAGTCTCCATCCCCGCGCCAGCCTACTACGCCCACCTGGTGGCCTTCCGCGCACGCTACCACCTGGTGGACAAGGAGCACGACAGGTGAGGTGGGGTGGTAGATAGTTACCACCTGGTGGACAAGGAGCACGACAGGTGAGGGTGGGGGTAGATAGTCTTCACCACCCTGGTGGACAAGCAGCACGACACGTGATCAAGGGGTGGGGTAGTATAGTTACCACCTGGTGGACAAGGAGCACGACAGGTGAGCTGTTGGCCGCTGGCTTGGTATGATCCACATGTTGGTATGATCCAGATGTTGGTATGATCCGATGGGTTAGATGGCTATGGGGATGGGTGTAAGTCAGTGGTTAGAGAATGTTTTTGGCAGATCAAGTAAAGACAACGCATAAATATTCATGGAACTCCTCTCTCTCGTTCTCTTCTCCTCTCCCCTCCCTCCTCTCCTCTCTCTCCTCCCCTGCTCTCCTCTCCCCTTCTCTCTTCTCCTCTCCTCCCCCCCTCTCTCTCCTCTCCTCCCCCAGTGCGGAGGGAAGCCACACGTCAGGGCAGAGTAACGGGCGTGACCAGCAGGCTCTGGCCAAGGCGGTTCAGATCCACCAGGACACCCTGCGGACCATGTACTTCGCCTGAGCCCCCCCCTCCTCCCCCGGCCGGGGGCCTGGTCTTCCACCCCTCCCCCCTCTCGGGGCCGGAGGGGGACGGCTCCGTGGGTTTGTGTCTCCTCACCCTCACCCATCAGGAAGGGGCCAGCAGCCCCTCTCACACAGACAAATAGTGTCATACGAAAAACCATCATTTCCATCGTTGTATTTAAAGGCCACACATGCAAACCCTGGTATCCATCACCCCCCTCGCCCCAGCCCTTTGGAATATTAGGCTGTAAAATGTAAGAGCTCAACAAGGGGTTTGGGGACAAGGGGGTCTTCTTTGACATGTTTGTACATTTGTGTGTATTTGTATATTTAGGGGGTTAACCTGTTTACAGTATGAGCAGAGGAGGAGAAAGACATGTATTAATTTCTTACTTTGATGGAAATATTCAAACCTGTCTAGAGGACCGGGTCATCATGTTTTTCAAACTCTAGTTTCTTAGTTTCCCCCATATAGTGTTTATATTTTTGTTTTGTGTTTCTATATTTGATTGATTGGGGGCGTGGCAGTCGATAAGGTGTGGCTATCAGAGAAAGAACCAATGAGAGTTATTAATCGCTCTATTCGAATCACAGCTATTATTTATCAGCCAATCAGAGCAGAGTGCACTGACCAAATGAATTCCTTAATCGGGACACAAGTACTTAACGAGTAATTGGTTGATTCCACAACGGCACCCCCTGTAGGTCTTCATTTGAATGTACAACTATGAATTTCAAGGCATGCGATCAGTAGCCTTTATAGTATTTGTCCTCAACCAACACTGGTGACCAACACACATCGTTCGGTGTCCGGTGACGACCAAGCAAGCGATTTACATACGTTTTCAACTGTAACACTTATTTACACAGGAGGACTACTAACAATTATTATTGGAGGAGGGAGAGAGAGGAATTGTGGTCTGTGATAGGCTGTCAGGGAGAGGACTGAGGGGAGGAGTGGTGGTCTGTGATAGGCTGTCAGGGAGAGGACTGAGGGGGGACTGGTTCCCAAGACGACGCCTCTCTGATCATCCCGATTGGCTGCATTCAAACCGTCGTCATGATGTTGAGAATATTGCGCGTCACTATCTCTTTTAAAACTATTAATAACTTTTAATCATCTATGAATATGCATGTTACGACTGCGTTTTAGACGTTTCCCTTTTTCATTTTTTTTTAAGTAGGTCAGATTTTTTTTGTGGCTGTAATGTGGGCTGTGACCAGGCCCTGGGGAGGCCGGGGAGGCCGAGGGGGAGGGGGGGGAGGGTCTCGTACACCACGAGTCTGCGGCGTCTGAACGGTACAGGGGACAGAGGGTCTAGCACAGCTTCCGGTCTAACGAAGCTCTGTCCTGATTGGATAAGCAACTTTGATCATTTTAAAGAACGTGTCCTGGTTAAGTCGTCGTGATGGGGAACATGGATTGTTGCGCTTGGTGTTGGTTTTATGCAAAACGTTTTTTTCCTGGGTCTTTGTAGCATAATTGTGTTCGAGGGTTTTTCCAATGAGCTTGTAGAAGAGATTGTTACAACAATTTTTCAAAGCATTTTTTCTTTTATAATAACAGGCCCATAGTTTAAAAAAGTCAAACTATTTACACACAAAACTCAATGCAAAAATTGTATTGCCTTCCAGACTGTCCTTAATGTTACTAACATAGTGCTTGTTTCCTTCTACCTAAGTACAGTTATAGCTGCAGATTGTTCATGTACTCAAGATGGGGGGGGTGGGGGGGTGGAGGGGGGAGGGGGGAGGGAGGGAGGGAGGGAGGGGGGGGTGGAGGGATATTATCTCTATTTTCTAACTATGCATTGTTTTTAACCAAGAGATTTAGGAGTGAAGTTTCTCATATTAATCTAGGTCATTTTATAGAAGTAGTACATTTGGGGGCTTTTATTGTTCTTTTGTTTTGTAGCTTAATGCATTTAGTGTTTCTAGTGCTTCTCCTCAGCCTTTTGTAACGGTGTCAAGGATTGTAATGTCCTCATTTGTAATATTGTATATTTGATAGCACACATTTAATTGAGTATATCCTTTGTAGAACCCACACAATCACTCTTAGCCAAACAAGATTACAAGTTTTTACATAATTAATGTCTGGGAAAACTAAACTAAAGAAGCACAAAGAGCCATGTTTATAGACGGCATTTTCCCTCTTCTCTAAAGCCCTCTGCAGACCTGAGTGGACAACAGCTTCATTTGCCATAAGTATGGTAATAGATGCTCAAATGTTTTTAAATTACCTTCAGCTTCATTTGCCATAAGTATGGTAATAGATGCTCAAATGTTTTTAAATTACCTTCATCTTCCCCCATAACGCATCAATTGCTTTCATTTCTCTTTTACCTGTAAATTAACAACAACAAAAACAACCCGACTGACTGTGTCTTGTGGGGCATTCTAAGAACCCAGTACTTGATATTTACTGTTATTGTGTCAATATTATTATTCGGTGCTTGTCTCGCAAAATGTAAATTTGGATGCACTTTGAATAGATAATATGGTGATGAACTCGATGGATCGGTCTCTCTCTTCGACCTGCCAGGAGACAGCGGTGCAGTTGTGTGGAAATGGCTGTGTTCTACCTCCTTGTTACCTGTTCACATGTTATGGTAACATCACATCATCGGTCATTTCCTCATAATTACATGCCATCGTTACATGTTTGTCATGCCTGGTTCTGAACGCTAAGTCACATAGGACGGTGACCCTGCATTCTGTACACGCCAAGCCTAGTGTTCCGTGTCCTAAGGTTTGTGCAAAAGGAGTTTTTGGGGGGGGAGAAAGTGGCTTGACTTGTTATTTCATTGATCTTTTCTTTCTTCTTCTAAGGATCTTAAGCATTGAGCTATCAGACCAAACGTAACAAATATTTGGGGGTTCTTGTACGATGCAGTCTTTGTCCTTAGCCCTATTCTATTCACTTATCTGGGTCCTTTCATTTGGAATATGTGCCGGAAAGAATTTAACATGCAAAATGTGTAACAAAGTCATTACTGTTTGATCACTGGATATGCTGTGTTGCTTGACAGACAGGGTTTACAAGCGACACCCTCTTAAATCAAGGCCCATGAAACGTCATACCTACCTTCCTAATCTGATATTAATTGTTTTCAACATGGGCTGCCATGTTGAGTGTAAGCAGCGAAAGCCAATGAAAACAGCCACTGATCTTGTGCAGTAAAACCTTGGAGCTGATTTCATGTTGGAATGCGTCCATGTCCGTTGATTCTCTACAAGATCTGTCCCCCTTTTTACTCATCGCTCGATACAAACTCAATTAGTTTGAGTGTTTCTCCTGGAGCTGAAAGTCATGTTGTGGAGACTTCAGGCTGCCCTGCCCTGCCTGGTCCCCACACACCGCCCTGCCCTGCCTGGTCCCCACACACCGCCCTGCCCTGCCTGGTCCCCACACACCGCCCTGCCCTGCCTGGTCCCCACACACCGCCCTGCCCTGCCTGGTCCCCACACACCGCCCTGCCCTGCCTGGTCCCCACACACCGCCCTGCCCTGCCTGGTCCCCACACACCGCCCTGCCCTGCCTGGTCCCCACACACCGCCCTGCCCTGCCTGGTCCCCACACACCCTGCCCTGCCCTGCCTGGTCCCCACACACCGCCCTGCCCTGCCCTGTCCCCCACACACCCCTCGTGGCGATCTGCCCTGCCTGGTCCCCCCACACCCCTCGTGTTGGCGGATCCACCCCTGCCCTGCCTGGCCCCCACACACACCCCTCCTGTTTATCCTCAACCTGTCTCATGTTTTTAGTTTGTTGTTACCGCGTCCTCCTGTTTTTACATCACCTCTTTATACCAGCACCTTAGATAGGCAGACCTGTACAGCTACTCCTGAAAATATCAGACATTTTGATAACAATGTTATTTTTGCACTAAAATAAAATGGATTTTGGAGTTGTGAGTCTAGTGTGTGTCAGTAAGGTTGGGATTGGGCTGGTTGTGAGTAGTGTGTGTCAGTAAGGCTGGGATTGGGCTGGTTGTCAGTAGTGTGTCTGTAAGGCTGGGATTGGGCATGGTTGTGAGTAGTGTGTGTCAGTAAGG
This sequence comes from Mallotus villosus, assembly GCA_903064625.1. Lineage (NCBI taxonomy): Eukaryota > Metazoa > Chordata > Actinopteri > Osmeriformes > Salangidae > Mallotus > Mallotus villosus. The sequence continues at coordinate 53,961 of CAEFZP010001534.1, forward strand.
CTGGGATTGGGCTAGTTGTGAGTAGTGTGTGTCAGTAAGGCTGGGATTGGGCTAGTTGTGAGTAGTGTGTGTCAGTAAGGCTGGGATTGGGCTGGTTGTCAGTAGTGTGTGACAGTAAGGTTGAGGCTGGGCTGGTTGTCAGTAGTGTGGGTCAGTAAGGTTGGGCAAGCATTGCTAACTCGTAGCAGTTGGGCCAGAGCGTCCTCTAAGCCAACCAGCCTGTAGCGTGTCTCAGTATGAGAGTAACGGAGGGTATTTGGGTGTGAGGTGAGGACAGTACAGTCATTTAATTCTGTACCTTGTGGTCACACAGTTGGTGGTGGTACATTGTGGTGGTGGAGAAAGTGTGATGCCAAAGTGGCGTAGAGAGGATCCTGTAGGTTGAACAGTACGCTGTGGGCGGTCTGGAACACGTTTGAACTAATCATGTGAAGTCATCATTTAGAGCTAGTTAGCCGTCATATAAGTTAGCCGTTTGTCGCCTGCAAAATGTAGCATTTGTTTTCAAATCTATTTAGTCTTGGTCAGTCATAACCGGATTAGGACTCAATGTTCCCCCAGTCACAGGGAACTGGTTGTGTTGTAGGGTTGGAGTGTCCCAAGACAAGCCCAGCATTTTCTGATGCAAAACCATGTTCATTAAATCAAACCAACGCCATCTAGGCTACAGTTGTTTCATAAGATGGAATACAATATTATTTTCTTAATTGCTTTTGCTCATTACTCCTTGGTAACCCGTTACCAAGGTTACACTAATGGTAAATGTGTATATCAGGAGATCTCCTTGTCAATCAGGCGTATGTCTGTCTGTCTCACACACCCTCACACACCCTCACACTCCAGACCTGGGTCATGAAGCGGTATTCATGTTTTCTCCCTCCTGTTGCCTGAGTTCAACCATATAAAGGGTTTCGTACAGGGGTGTTTGACACCCCTGGTTTAGTATTTTCATTGCTGGAGAACCTTGTGCTGGTCTTCATCCTGCTGACTGGTTCTGATCAGTGTCGTCATGGACACGGTGTCGTCATGGACACGTGCTGGTGTCGACAACACACCGGGGAACGACCCAAGTGCAGTAGTAGAATGAAACAGGTCGATGTAAACATGAGTTATTGACCCCAAACTGAAAGATCAGAATAGTAGATGTCCCCGTTGCCTTTGCCTACCACCAGGCTTTCACAGAAACGTCCCCCACGAGAGAAAACGTGTTTTCTTAAAGATAACCATGAATGTACTGTCAAGCCAGCGTGTTTTTAAATCTCATCTGTAACAACTGTTCACATGCTCAGCGATTTTAATGCATGTTGATTTCATTGACTTTGCTTTTCAAACTTTTTTAAAAGTATACCCATGTTGTAAAGGTTTGATGTCTGTCCTGTTACACTTGGGCATTTCATCAAAATACATTTCAGAGATAAACTGATATAGAAATACAATATCCATCAATCAAGCTTTCTGGTGTCTCCTCTGAGAGATGTGTAGGCTACTGGCTTACAGAACAAGCTGTTATGTTGAAACAGGACATTCAATAGAACCTCCAAAGTGCAGAGGTCTATAATCTTTCTCTTTTTCTTTATTATTATTATTCTCGCTCATGGTGCCGTTATATAGTACTTGTATATGGTTGCAGTGTGATCTTGTTAGTCATTGATCTGTCTAGTTAGCTTTCACCTTCTAACGTTTCAATCTTCTCTCCACGCCACTCATCTGCCCATCAGAGTATCCACACAGCAAAGGTATCCTTATCATGAAGCCCCCTTCAACACAGTAAAGTGGTGATATTAACTATAGTACAGCTCTTTTCTGGAAAAGCTTCTTGTGTTGATCGTTTCAGTTGGTCTGCAGGACCGTCGGCTGCGTGTTTCAATTCGTAAAATGTTTGATCGCGTCGTCTTCAGAGCTGATTATTCAGCTTGTCAATCTGAGCACCCATCACCGTCATGTCCAGCTTGACTCCTCCCCCCTGCCATCCCCCGTAGTTACGGTATCCATAGCAATATACCGTTTATGAAAGAGTGTGGAGAACTGTCATTGAGCTTCACCAAAATAATCTGATGCCATATAGTTGAACTACATGCAGATATATGTGCAAGACTGACTGGTGTTTTGTATCTCTGGAGACATTTAGGTTTTCAGAATGACTTGGCTTTTTATATACCAACATGGAGAAACTACCTCAGAACAGTCTTGGGTGCTAGCATTGTAATATCCCTAATCTATGATGGTGACAAAGATTAATTATAGTGACCAAACACAAGCCAATACTGTGTTTTTTTTTGTTTTTTATTTCACCTTTATAAAGCCAATTTTATTAAATGTAGGTGAACTCAGTTTGATGAACCAAGGATGGTTGTAAAATTGTGGTTTGTAAAATTAAGGGGACCAAATTTTGTAATTGGAGCTCAAGCCTCAAGGTTCTTCTCGAGCTCTCGGTGGGCATTAGGTTGGTATTTGCTTGTGTGACGAAATAAGCTGTAGTCATGACGGTCATACAGATGAAAACACGTTCATTAAATGGCTCTTTAGATTTGTGATGACACACTGTCACTTTCTGCAGGATGTAATTTGGTAGAACTGTCGATTTTAGGTTGTGGGTGTTCAAGACATGTATGGAATGTGATGTAGAGCAATAATTCTGTACGGGCTGTTAGGTGTTCGGCCCTTTGATGGGAGGACATGTGAGAGGTGAGAATAATAACGTTCTGGTCAGCAAGACTATATAAATGATCTTGTCCTGGGGGGCGAAATCGCTTTCAGAACAGGTTTCCTTGGCCCAGATTTGAAATCAATAAGATATTTGATAGATTAACTTCAGGGTGAGGGGGGGTCCCCCTGACCACACCAGAGTTGAGACCAGGGAAAAGGCCCCTTAACAGAACTCTACAGAACCCCTCGCTTGCTTTGTGTCTGCGGTCGACTGTAATGATCTTTAGCTTGTGATGTGTAGGTGTGTCTCGGAGGGATGTTGCCCAGTTTCGCAATAAGCCCCGGAAGCTCCCCCCCCCCATGTTACCCCATGTTACCTGCTCCCTCTCCCCGGAAGTCCAAACTGAAAACCGTTTTTATAACGAGGATAGATGTATTTTTGCATGCTACATTTTACAAAGGGAATGGAAATTTGAAATTGACTCTGTAGCAATGTACTGTACATTGTGACACAATACTGGTGTAGTGGCATATTTCAAGGCGATGGAATGGTACAGAAAAGGTTGTATGGAAATTAAGTTTTAATTCTTGTTACCGTGCTGAAAACATCCTGTGAGTTTTTATTGTCATTTTTGTGCGTGCCTTTTTAGGATGACTTCCACCCCCCCCCTCATTCTGATGAATTTTGCCACATGAAAGAATTTCACATTAATTATCATGCAACCTTGAGTGTAGCTGCATAGAATGAACAGTATTTGTGTTTTGCACTTTCAAAGCAGATTCAAAATCGCCCTTTTGAGGTTGGGCCAACGGAAAAATGAAATAACTGACGAGGTATTTTACGCTATCAGTAGGAATTTTAAGGAGTAATGTGACATTGAAGAGCTTTTCTAAAAAGGTAACAAATATATCTATATATTCATGAAGTACCTCATAAGCCTGATATATGCTGCATTGACTTTCTTTGTCATTTTGTTTTCTTTCATACTTCATATTGTCCAACAACATTTTTATTTTTCCCAATGGGAGGTTTGACTGTCACTTAAGGCTGTGCACATCATGTCATGCAAAGAAATGTAACATTTAAGAGTTTGTAAATGTTTAACAACCTCTGTCAGATCATTTTAAAAGAGGCTTTTGATCCTGGCCACGACAAGTGGCCATTAATCCAAAGGTTTAACAAAAATGAATCATCTCCATTGTATCAACATAACATTTGGTATCGAGAGAGGTGCTCATCCAGCCAATATTTTAGTTGTTATATTATTTTTAGATATCTGGAACAAACTCCATGTTTTTCAATGTAACTGTTGACTCAGGTGTTGCCGTGAAAGGGCTATATCTGCTGTTTGTCCTCCTATCCCATTTTCCTACACCTTTGTCTTAAAATAGCCTTAGAACTACACCTGGGGTATATATTAGTATATTTGTTCTAGTATATTTGGCCTTAATCTTACAAAATTATGCACTAGAAATCCACAACTTGCCAGAGAGCTTGATTCCCATTGAGTCACCTTGAGAAACCATGTCATGTGTTATTGCCATGTTATCTACCTCCTATGAATGTGGGGGTGTACAGGAGATCTACTCATACATTTTATTTCAATTTTTTTGGGTGTGACAATGACAATCATCCTCATTCGTAAGGTCATGATAATTATCCCAAAATTGTTTTTAAAGAAAAGAAAAAAAATCCGGGACACTCCAGTTTCCTTGGTCAACTGCCATGTTTGTTGTTGTTGTTGTTGTCGTAAGCCGCGATGGAGGAACAGAGTGACCAAAGTCCCTCTTAGGTAGTAGCCTGCACAGTCCTGTGAGTCTCTTAGCAGGTAGTAGGCCTGCACAGTCCTGTGAGTCCCCCTTAGCAAGGTAGGTAGGCCTGCACAGTCCTGTGAACTCAAACCTCCCACACTTTTCTCATTTGATTTCAGTCTTCTTTGAGCTTTCTTCTATTTTTTCCAACAACATGCCAAAACTGTCATTCCTGTCTGGAGGTCTTTCTGTTGCTCGTTTTGTTTGTTTGGATCCACTGCTCAGCTCCTTGTTATTGTTCTTATTGTCATAAAGTGTAAGCTTTGATTTGTATTTTACATCAATTTTTTTGTTAACAATTATGATTACAAACAAGATATGCTGTAAACCCTTTTAGGAAATAATGTGAATATGTATCACTTAATATAGTTCACTTGTTGGCTTGACTGTAAATTGCATTAATTAATAAAAATGTTTCTCCAAATCTTTTTTTGTCTGTAGAGTTATACTCATGATGCTTAGCAAGAAGAGTCCATGTTCATTGGACTGTATCTAGGCAACTATAAACCCAATAGTGACCATCTTTGTTAATACATAAACTTTCAATTTTTACACCCCTCCAGATAAGTTACATGTGTGAAGTTGGCCCCCCCATATTCGATAGAGATCATTTTTATGAGATTTGGACGTTGACGGGGGGCTGAGTGACGTCGCATGCCAGAAAATGTCATTTTGAATTAGGCTACTCAAAACCCTTAACAGCACAAATTATCATGTTTACGCCACAAACCAGCACAAACGAACGGCAGTGCTACTTTAATATTTTGAATTATACAGGGGGCAACTTCACACAGATTTAAAAAAAAACTGCCTAAAAGGAACTGCGTTTCGTCATGGGCTTTGGAAAGTAAATGGTGCTCACTGCTTCATTTGCATGTAACAGGCGTCCCACCAAAGAGCGAGTCATTCTTTCCAATAGCTCATGCGTCTGAGGATCTAGTCTCAACACCAGACTGTTATTCGTCGCTGGGATTTGCGTCGTCAGGTAAACGATTTTTTAATGTTCACTTAATATTTTATATTAACTGTGCGCAGTTTTACAACTTCTGCATGATCAACCAGTTAATATGAATAATTAAACAAATACGGGATTGTTCGCTATACACTTGCATTAGCAATGTAGCCTATATCGTGTAGCCTAGTTCGAAAAAGTCATTTTAGGATAGCGGCAACTTTTGGGTTTTTAATAGATTATTAAGAATTCATATTTAAAAAATACAATAAACTCATTGTGTAGCGTATCTCACCATTCTGAATAATAAGTTCGTTTATTTCCATTTTAAAATAAATGTGTTTTACAGTCACACCTTCTGGCTTGACACATTACCTTTGCCACATTTCATTTGAAACATGCGGCTTGCGCTAATGATGTAATGTAACTCTAAACTTGTTAGGAAACACATTGAAACATTCAACATCTTCGTGTCGTCTGACAGGCAACATAACATGGAATATTATCCGGGCCATGGTTACAGACAGAAAACAAACTAAACATTCACTCTGTAAACATGACTAACCGAAAACCCCCTAGCATAGAAATCATATCAAGAATGCGTTTATTTCCAGTGATTAGTGAAATATCTTATTGAATATTCTACTGTAATCTATGAACTTGGAGAACAAGTCCTGCTTATAGCTGAACTCTTTGGGGGTTTTAACCATTAATTTACTCATACTTGCCAGCAGCCTACGCATTCTTCCACTGGTGATCATAAAATCATCCCTCCTCCAGTTTGGAGATGTTTCTCCAGAAGGGACTGAGTTTGACCAGCCTTGCCTGCCTGTCCCTGCTCCTCCTGGGCCCCGGCTGTCCTGTGGAGGGGGGAGGGGACCAGGAGGACCAGGAGTGGGGCTCTGGTACCTTGCTCCTCCAGGAGCTGCTTCACAGCTTCCCAGCCGACAGCCCGTTTGTGTCTGAGACTCCGGGGAAACCGGCCAACTGCTCCCAACGCTTCTGGCTGCCCTCCTCCTCTCCGATCTGCTGGGACAACATCGCCGGCCCAGAGGAGTTCGAGCGTTCCAGGCTGCTGGTTCTCCAGAACCGTGCGGCTCTACAGGCTGTGTCCCAATCCAGCGGGGCAGAGGAGGAGGACGGGCTGTCGTACAACCAGCAGGTCCTGGAGGAGGTGCAGGGGATCAGGGCGGATCACCTGAGCATGGAGGAGACCATGGACAGCATGCGGAAGGTGTTCCTAACCCAGGAGGAGAAGAGGGTGGAGGGGAAGGAGACTGGAGCCTTCTCAAGGTGAGCCGGGGATTCTGGAAGAAGAATGTTACGTGTGTCTAGCAGACACTTAGCCAGAGCGACTGACCAGGGGGGAATTGAACCTGCCATCTCTTGATTTTCAGGCAAACTCTAACCACTGAGCTAAACCTGTCTCCCAAAGTGTTATCATTTGTTTGTAGTTTGTTAAAAAGCGATCACAGTAAATGGACAGTTGCAAGTTATTTGACCCTTGTTTATTCCACTGTTGAGGGGAGCTGTTGTACACCAGCAATGGAGAAATTCCTCACGCATGAGGTCATGATCTGACACCAATAAGGACCTGTCTCACAGTGTTTTCTCTAAAGCCTGGTCTCAGATCAGCCAGTAAGGACCTGTCTCACAGGTTTTCTCTAAAGCCTGGTCTCAGATCAGCCAGTAAGGACCTGTCTCACAGTGTTTTCTCTAAAGCCTGGTTTCAGATCAGCCAGTAAGGACCTGTCTCACAGTGTTTTCTCTAAAGCCTGGTCTCAGATCAGCCAGTAAGGACCTGTCTCACAGTGTCTCACAGTGTTTTCTCTAAAGCCTGGTCTCAGATCAGCCAGTAAGGACCTGTCTCACAGGTTTTCTCTAAAGCCTGGTCTCAGATCAGCTTTCGGTGTTTCCCCTCAGCAGTCAAGTTATGATTCCAGCTGGAAAAACTGGTTTCAGGTCAGTTCCACAGGCATCGACCCAGCAAAGCACCCAGTGTCCACTGTTGTCTAGACAACGCCTGACTAACTTTATATTGTAGCCTGAAGTTATCAGCACATCTGGCTCAAGTCTAGTCCTGGCACCAGACTTGTCTCCAAGCAGTTGCTTGCAACACAACAGGCTGTTTTTCTTGGGTCAGACAAGTTTACTCCAAATATTTAGGGGCAAGGCTACATTCTCATGAGATTATGTAATCGGTCCAGTTCCCCAAAAGAAAAACAAATCTGAAATAACATGTTAGATTTAGAATTTCTGATCACAAGATTATGATTATTTGTTGTTGTCTTTTTCAGTATAAAGGAGCATATTGCAAACACCAGAGACTCCCTGAGCAGTAAGGACCATGTGGCCGTGATCCTGGAGGGGGAGTTCTCCAGCCTCGAGAGATCTTTACACGTCATGCAACACCGACTCGACAGACTAACGGCTCAGTAATAACGTTACAGTCTGCTGCCTGTTTGATCTGGAGTCGCACAATGAGCGGTCATCACAACATCGATATTCTTGTGTACTGTATTAGGGAATAAAGTATAATCTAATGTTTAACAATGCATGCCCTCTCAGGATTAGGACTGTACTGCACTATAGGAACGCTTTCAGTATCTGTGTGTCTGTCCAGGGTCAGTTTGTGTTCTTGTCTTTGTGTCTTCACTCTGCGTCAGGGAGAGTTGCTCATGAACATGTGGAAATAAACTCTATTTTTATAATCCCAGTGCATAATGTTGCTTGATGACTGAAAGAATAGACAACGTTGTTTATAGACTCTTAGAAGGTTCTTTTTGCAAATGCTGGTTATATCTCTGTTGAGTCTTTGCTGTAACATTTAGTGACACAAATTACATCTACACAATGAGTTTATTTTCAAATCAAAATCTACAAAAGAAAATATACAGATCACAGGTGTCTAAGCAGACATAGCTTGACGATTCACACTTGTAAAAAAAGAATAAGTATTCCCAGCTGTTGAGTTCAGTGCATATTGTTTGTTTGTCAGGACACATTGAACAGTTGAAGTACAGATCAGATCCCTGTTCAATACTTCACCTGTAAAAAATTAAGTTAAAACCTGAATATTTTCCTCCATTAGAGACTTTATCACCAAGCACCCAAGAGAATAACTACCTAGAGATGACCCAGTTATCACACGCTATGGTTGTAAAAAACAAACATACTGTTTGATATGTACACAAGGCTGCTGATCATACACCGTAACAGTGGTCAGACACAATGATTCTGCATTGTGTTCTTTCAAGTTTAGACACACTGGAAAAATTCATGGTGATATTGTGAACTAAAAGAAACGCCTACAAGGATTTGTTTCCATAAAAAAAACATAATAATTTGAATTATTTTCACTTAATCATCGTAGATAGAAAAATAACTGATGTGAACCTGAGCTCCATGGCAAAAAGATCAAAGGCTTTTTGTAGGCATTAGCACCATATCTTCGACACACTACATTCATCTTCTAGTCAGGAAAGTGAAGCAGATAGCTTAGCTACATCCTGACAATCCGAGATAGCGTGTTTTCTTCTGAGTGTATGTGTGGTGATGATTATCTCTGGCCACTGATTGTAAGTTAAATGTCCAGTTTTGGGGGGTTTCTGGGAGGCAAAAATAAATATAAACCGTTTTGACCAAAGATGCAAAGGAAGACTTTTTTCAAGTTTTCATGTTGATCTTCAAATGCTGGATCAAAGATGCAAAGATCCTGTAGTAGGCCTACTCTTAAGACTGAAATGTTGACTGGACTTAAAAGTTCACTACTTTTATACCCAAACAGTGCACTCCATACATTAATGACCGCTGTAGGCATGGGCTAAAACTAGCTTCCAGCATATTAAACCAGCTAACGTGTTCACAAGTGCACTGTTACGGCAGGAATGGGGAGAATCAGGACATCGGCTCATTTCAGATGTCCGCTTCGTCCTGCAGTTCCTCCAGGCTCTTCAGGTATTCCCTTGCCAAGATCTTCTTAGGAAGAATATCTGTTAAAGAAACAAACACCAATTAATTAATGTTTCTTACGGTACTGGGCTACAACGGATTGTACCCAGGTTACAACATACAGAAGTTCCTTACTGAGAAAGCAAGCGCGGGGCCAACAGCGGTCTGTGAAAAAGCACTTGAACTTGACTAGAAAGGACCTCACCTGTCAGAAACTGGAAGGTTTCGGTTTCCTCCGCAGTATGAGACAGATCACTATAGGACAGCGTCTTCGTGTCTTTCCCAGCTCCGTTCTTAAACGAGGACAAAGCCAAATGCTGCACGAACAGTTCCTACACAGGCGAAATGAAATATTAGTTGGTGGTACCGTTTATTGGGAGTTTGTAGTTAATTGCAACGTACATTTCTACTTAATTTAGCCATCAGGTAGGCTAATCAGTGCCAAGTCGTTAGCTGATAGCTGATTATCACAAAATCAGTTGCTGAATAATAGGGATTAGCTAACTCGCTAGCTAGCTTGCAGTTCACACTTTCAACTTACTGTTGCTTTGGTAGTTAGAAAGAGAGCCTCCTGGTTTATCATTGATACGTCCGGAGAACTTTTCATGATCAGCTTTACTCGTGCCATTGGGAGTGAAATGATCTTGCTATTCGTTGCATCGTTAACTTTGTCATCCACGTTGTCCCGAGACATTTTGACATGAGATTGTGTCCCACAATGATTGAGTTGACAACACAGAATCTAAACCGGCGGCGGGTACCAGTAACGGAAGTTCAACTCTACTTTTGAGCAGTGACGTAAACAAAGCTTTGTTTTTTAATCTTATAGAAACTAGCCACCACATTTGTTGATTATTTACATACTTTTTGGGTCCATAACATGGTCCTTTAATATTTTGACTATTTAGATTGGTTGTGTATTGCTAACACCAGTTTATTTACTGTTTGTAAAATACATTTCACGATGGTCGAACTAGTGTTGTTACACTCCTACACCGTAGGTAGCGCTAAAGAGTTTTGCTCACCTCTGTGATCACCGAGTAAGAGGAAGAAATCCATTGCTTACACAAGAAGAAGAACCGTTCACAGTGGCCAGAAAAAACATTTTGTGTCCACATTAAGGTTTGTCTGGTTGTTTTCATTACTTTGGTTACCGTTTTGGTATCAGTTCATAGCCGTGTACGCCCGCTACAGCTGCAGGAAAACAGTGTGCTTTGGCGCACTCCCGAAGTTTCAGCAGTTGGATGTTTTTAGCCAACTAGCAACGACTAGTAGCCATCGATCATTGTTGGTTCTAAGTCCCCGTCGAGATGCCGCTTGGTTTAAAGCCATGTTGTTCGGTTTGCAAAACAAACTCGTCGTCTATGTGGAAAAAGGGAAACCAAGGAGAGATATTGTGCAATAACTGCACAGGAAAGATCAGCAATGCCGGAGTGTCAGGACCATCAGCTTCCTCCAACATACAACAAAACAACGGCGGGGGCAAGCAGGTAACGCCAGCTAGCCTGTGGGAGTGGGAGGATCAAATATAACACAGGCATAGCTAGCTTATAGCTTGTGAGTCACGGCTTTGTGGCTTATGCAATGTTAAAGTCTTATTAGAGCGGTTTCAATTTGTTTCCAGTCGAAGCAGGAGATCCATCGTAGATCTGCACGCTTGAGAAGTACCAAATACAAAGCCCCCGCGTCTGAAAAGAAGTGTCAACGAAAGGCAAGGGAAGACGACACATCTTCAAACTGAAAAACGTAAGACGACGCCGCCCTTCACCCACGAGCCCCTCAGCCCCTTCAGCCTTGTCATAGAATACCTTTGACGGTGTTCGATGAACTCACACCTGTATCAATATTGAACCCAGCGTTTGATAAATGTGTTGCCCTCAACAGCCAATCAAAGCACCAGAATCGGTATCCACCATCATCACGTCGGAATCCGTGTTTTATAAGGTATGTCTAGCTCTACTCATTCTACGCATATAAAACATTTTAACCTAAAAGTACGTACACAGTACACACACTCAAACTAAACTCGACGTGCCATGTCTCTGCGCAGGGGGTGTACTTTCAGATCGGCGATGTTATCAAGGTGACTGATGAGGATGACGGGATGCCCTACTACGCCCAGATCAGGGGGTTCGTCCAGGACCAATACTGTGAGAAGAGTGCAGCTCTGACCTGGCTCATCCCCACCCAGGCCAGCCCCAAGGACCGCTTTGATCCCGGCACTTACATTGTTGGTAAGTAGCGTCTTCTATTTCTCTCTATCAACATTCCCTCGTTCCATTTCTGCTACGCCAAAACAACGCCACATCTCAGCATGAGCATCACAAGCAGCTTTTTTTTCCAAATCTCAAAAAGACAAATTTCGTTTCAGGTCCAGAAGAGGATTTGCCGAGGAAAATGGAGTACCTGGAGTTTGTGTGCCACGCCCCTTCGGAGTACTTCAAGTCCCGTAGTTTCCCGTTCCCGACCATCCCCATCCGCCCAGAGAAGGGCTACATCTGGACGCCCATAGGGCCCCCCCCCGCCGGCCAGCGGCTTCAAAGAACCCGTGGGCTCCAGTAACTAGCTGGACGATCCAGCCGTCACAACATGGACTTGGTCCGCTTCCACGGACGTGTATTTATGTAAGATATGCCGACAGAGGCTGGCTGTGTTGGACACAGCAGAAGGACTTGGAAAACAATTTGATTGACAAGCTCTCTGAAGTACGATTTTTTTCCCGATTGTACAACCTGGTAAGACTATTTTGTAAGAAACAAAAATACCTTTTTTAAATGTCGTCTGTGTCAACAGATTTCGTCCTATGTTTTCCTTAAATGTTATTGCACAATGTCAAGTAAAGGAAGAAAAAAAAAGTACAAGAATAAAAAAGAAAATGTACATAACTTGGATATGTTATTCAAACTTCCTTGTTTTGAGTTCAGGGAAATGGCTCATGGGATATAGCTGTAGATGCAGAGATACTCCCAGTGTGACCCAGGTGGGGTGACGACCCAGTGGGGCGGGGGAGGGGGGGGTGCCCGGGGGGTGTTATTCTGGGCTTGGGGGTGGGGACGGGTTCCTCTGGGCTCGGGGGTGGGGAGGGCTCTCCTGTTTCCTCCTCCTCGATGGGAGCGGGCGGAGGGATTGTTCTCTGCGGCCTCCATGTTCCTCCTCATGGCTGCGTGGCGCATGCCCTTCTGAAACAACCCCGGAGAGGGCGTCCCCTGAGTCGATCACGTGCGCCTGGGAGGACAGAGGGGGTTGTTATGGGTTACGCCTGGGAGGACAGAGGGTGTTGTTATGGGTTACGCCTGGGAGGACAGAGGGATGCTAAACCATCAACAAACTCAACACCACGATGGGAACGTTTCCTGGGATTCTATGAATCTTTCTACACCTCTGTGACGCACCGCTAAGAATTTTGGCCTCCATGAGTTGTATTTCCCCCCCCCCTCCACGTGTCATGTCTGATTTTTCATTAATTAATTTTCATTCCAAGCTTGTAATCTTCTTCATTCCAAGCTTCCCCTCCCCCTGGGTAAGTCCCCCCCCCCTCTGACCTTCTCCAAGGTGATGAGAGTGGACAGCATGTCTCCTGTCTTTCCTGAGGCGATCTCATCCTTCCACAGGTTGTCCTGCAGCTGGTTCCTCAGGATCACTTCCTGCTCCTGCTCCTTGTTGAACGACAGGCTGTGCAACTCGTCCACGATACTAGACACACACACACACGCACGCAGACCACACACAGACACACACACACACACACACACAGTAGGAAACACCATGAAGACACAGGCACACAGGATGCAGTCAAACTTTTGGAGCATTGCCGAACTTCACCCTACCTGGCCTGGTCACCCTGCCTGGCCTGGTCACCCTGCCTGGCCTGGTCCCCCTACCTGTCCAGCTCCTGCCGCATCTGCTTGTAGGTGTCCATGTTCTTGTGCAGGGTGGAGAGGACCAGGATGAACTCCTCCATGGTCTCCAGGGTGAGGTTCTCTAGACGGCTGGCCTTCCAGGGCCTCTGGCGTCGCACCATGTTGGTCCTGCTCACCACATCCTCCACGTGGACCAGGTTCTGGCCCTCGGTGCCCTCCTGGAGCTGCGGGGGGTACAGGGGTCACAGGTCAGTGGGGAGGACAGGGGTCACAGATCAGTGGGGAGGACAGGGGTCACAGATCAGTGGGGAGGACAGGG
>CAEFZP010001534.1:70000-186356 GCA_903064625.1 Mallotus villosus
GATGAACACGGTCAGGATGATGTGCTCAGAGATGGTGAACGCGATGTCATACTTCTACAACGGACACACCGCAAGATTCAATCACTTTGCAAACTTTAGAGACTTGTAATTTCACATAACGTTGGCCTAGCCCTAGTTCATCATTTGAATCTACTTTAACCAGCACATGTATCGTGTTGTCTGTGGCTACATGTTGAGCTGTGAGGGACACCTCAATTTCCCCACGGGATTAATAAAGTATATTTGATTATTATTATGCCAATACGAGCCTAATCCCAACCCTAGCTCACGGTATAAGTAGCACCTACCTTTGCGATGATGTCATTGGTTTGAAAGCCAATGGAGATGCAGTTGATGGTAATGACGACGATGATGAATAGTCTGAACAGCAAGGTTTCCATAAGAGCGCCAACGAGCTCCTCGGAGACGAACGTCTCTGTATCCGCGGCATCCTGGAAACCGGATGGAATGTAGGCCTCAGATATCGACCCTTATTTTTATTTTGTTATTAGTTTATTTGACAGGGACAATGCAGTTAAACATAGCTACAGAGCAAAGTTTGCAGCTGATGTGATGCACATAGAGTTTATAGCAAGAGCTAATTTTCAACTCCCGTCCCTGGATGGAGTTATAAACTACTGACCTCTAACGTATTTCACAAGAGTGAGAGAAGCGAGCGTTATTTCTTTGATTTCACTGTAGCCTACCTTGAGTTGGACGATATCCCTGATATTGATGGGTTCAGAATCCTCACCTCCTTCCAAAACAGACCACTTCCTTCCTGCGCTTTCTGACGCTCGCTATAGCACATATAACATGTCTGACTTAAGTTAGAAAGTAAGACACAAAGAAGTTTGTAAATACATTTTTACTGGCGGTTGGAGAATGTGGACCAACCTGGAGGAGTATAGTGCGTTGCTTGTAATCCATGTTTGGAGCTTTTTAGCTAAGTAAAGGCCATGACTGAACAAGGCTTCCACGCCAGCTCTTTAAGCTAACTCCGTTGAATGTAAATAAAAAAATGCAAATAGAATTGAGTCGTTCTAGATTTGAGACAGAATCGAACCACAGGTTCTGCGTTCGGATGACGCCACACACCACAGGTCCTTTCCGAGATTTCCTTATATTAATTAAACGAACAGAAGGTGGCGCTGTTTTTCCTTTCGTTACGTGGACGGTGCGTAAGACATTAACAAGCCCCACAACTTTCCCGGTGTAACATTCTCAGGCGCACTTTCTAAAAGATCAGTCTGGAATACCTCAGTTTAGGTTTGAGTGGAACATGAAAATACCCGATGAAAAAGCTGATTTTGTTTGCTGTCTTTTTATCTGTCTGAAACGATGAAATGGTCTTGATCAAATGGGTAAATGCATCAGACATAGAGTTGGTTGTTGTACAGGTAATTTGAAGAAATATGGGCAAACTCCTGTCAAAACATGGTAAGACCGGGTATTACCTACGTTACGTTGTAACTGGCAGCAAACTTAATGGATTGACATGATATTGATCATTGTTTTTTTATTTCTCAATGTCTGATAGACTGTAAGCGCAGAGAAAACCCTGAAGGTAAGCTCTTCGTCAGCTCACGCAGAATTAAATGTTAAATGTATTAATCAAATGTAATTTATTTAACGGAATTATTGTACGAAAATGTACGTTGTTGCTTTAATTGTTTTGTTTTCGTCAGGTGGTAGTTATGCTGCGAACGCCCTTACCTGTCAGGGAGAACGTGGCCGCGTGACAACCTCCACCCACGCGATCAAACGGAAACAGGTACAGAGTTGTACAAGACAAAAATTTTCTTCACTTTTAATGTTTTGCCTTTACTTTAATCAGTATAGGTTAAGACATAGACTACTGCTTTAGCTTTTAATTCAGAGAGAGAGAGAGAGAGAGGGGCACAGACGGGCACAGGAGTAGCCCTCTGTCATCATGGTTCTGAAGTGTATAACAGTTGACATGATTACACAGGAGTCCCCAGTACCCCCTCTTAGTTGTTGACCACCATAACCCCACCCCAGCATCTTGTCTGCGTCTGCACCCGGGTACCCCTGTGTCGACCACGTTCACGGACCCGTCTGCTCCAGACGCTTGGCGCTGGGTTCTGGGTCTGTGTGGGCCGGCTCCCCGAGGGGATGTTTGAAGTGGATGGAAACAGGAGGTGAATGAACAGCTCAATGTGTGAATCTTAGGTCAGGATGATTTGGCTTGTGAAAGCCTCCGTCTGTGCGTTTGACCTGTGTGCTCCTAGGTTGCTGTGTTGTTGTAGGGTTAGTTTGAGCTAGACAGCCAGACCCAGCCCCTCCCAGTTGGGCTTGGAGAGGTGCGCTTGTTTGTTTTATTTCTTCTTCTCTCCTTTCCTTTGCTCTCTGTGAGGAGTTGGTGTCGTGTGTGAAGTGTAACATGGCCACACACACGCACACGCACACACACACACACACACACACACACACACACATGCACACACACACACACACACACACACACACACACACACACACACACACACACACCACACACACACACACACACACACACACCACACACACACACACACACACACACACACACACACACACACACACACACACACACACACCACACGCACACACACACACACACACATCCCCATCCCCCAGAACAGCGGACTCTTTCTCTGCCCTGAAACACTCAGCTACACATCTGGTACTGTTTTCCTACTGCACACACTGTGGCCGTGACGGACGACAGGAGAGATGCCTGGAGAGTGTGTGTGTGTGTGTGTGTGTGTGTGTGTGTGTGTGGGGGGGTGTGTGTGTGTGGGGGGGTGTGTGTGTGGGGGGGGTGTGTGTGTGTGTGTGTGTGTGTGTGTGTGTGTGGTGTGTGTGTGTGGGGGGGGTGTGTGTGTGTGTGTGTGTGTGTGTGTGTGGGGGGGTGTGTGTGTGTGTGTGTGTGTGTGTGTGTGTGTGTGTGTGCGTGTGTGTGTGCGTGCGTGCGTGCGTGTGTGTGAAGGGAGTTTTCTTCGACCCTTTGATCTGATCGGTTTAGCACACACACTCACAGTTGGTTTTGTGTTTTTGAAATTTTGAAGAAAAGTGTGAATTGTAACAGTAGTTTTTGGGTTGTAAGGAGGGTCCTGATAGCTTCTCAGAGCTCCATGGTATTTCTGGAGCCAACAATTAGGAAAGAATCGTAGCCTGCCAGACTTTTAATGAGCCCAAGTCCACCACCTCCCTCCAGTTGCTTCTGAGATTTTGATTTTCCAGTCCAACAATTAGCTTCTCCCTAACACCAATGCTTATGTAACTGTTGCTAGTTAGCTAGTCAGTGAGGTGTTTTATGGTCATTGTTTAGTCTCTGAGGTGTGTGGTCTTCCCTGTCTGTCTACGATGTGACCACACAGGCACCTTGCGGTCTTACTGCTACCACATATAGCAGTAAGACATATATTTAGCTTTTTTTCACACACAGTGAAAGGAAAGATGCGAACAGATACGCCTAAAGCAGAGTAGATGAACGCAGAGCACAGTAGAGCACAGTAGAGTATAGTCAAGTAAAGAGTCCTCATGAAGTAGTCATCAATTATGCAAACTTTTGTTTATAAACGTATTTTTGACAATTTTATTTCAACCTTTCAAAACAAAAAAATGTACGTGAACCTTTTGAAACTTTAAGAAAACTACATGCTGAAGTGAAGTTCTGATACAGTAACGAAGTACGTCTCTGGTGAACAGAACCAACACACTACAGGGCAAAGAAGCATTTCACACTTGCGGGGCTTTAAAGTGAACATTGACACACTATCTCCCAGGAGTAACGGCCCACTGGGTCGTCCAAGACACATCAGGATGAGCTTCAGTTCATCGACACCCTGACACACGTGGCTGTTTGATGTTATAACACTGTGTAAATAAGAGGGATTGAAACGTTCACAGGGAGGCATTGTTGACTGCTACCACATTTCAAACTGTGCAGACACAGGCCTGTGCATGAGCGTGGAGTCGTCTGTAGAAGAACGTTCTGTTTATCTGGTCCAGTAATCCTGGTCCATGTTGATGTCACCAAGGTGACTGATCCGTCACCAGGTGACTGAACCCTGTCACCAAGGTGACTGAACCCTGTCGCCAAGGTGACGCGGCCCCGTTACCACGGTAACGGGACGCTGTTTGTTATCCAGGTGTCTGGACATTGCTCAGCCTCTCTGGGATCGCTTCCAGAACATTCCGAGTGTGAGCCAGAGAATCCGGTTTCCCCAAGAAACGGTTCAGATGTCTGGCTGTCTTCCATCATTAGACACTTACAGAACTCTCTGTGGTGTTTCTACACGTCAGCTCGTCTCCTGGTCTGTTTCACCTCCGTCTCTCGGGAGATTGGTTCTCAAAGCTGGAGCCCATGTGCACTTATTTACATCCCATAACCAACCATACATTGTAGAGGAGGAATCTGATGAGTGGTGAGGATTAGTACAAGTCTCGTAACCATGTGACAATGTGGACATCGGTTTGGAGTCCAACCCACACCTGAGAGAGAGAGAGAGAGAGAGAGAGGGAGAGTGCGGGGAGAGGGGAGGGAGAGAGGGGAGAGGGGGGGGAGAGAGAGAGAGAGACAGAGAGAGAGAGGGAGGGAGAGAGAGGAGGGAGAGAGGAGGGAGAGAGGATGGCAGCACACTCTCTCACCGAGTCTCAGATGTACCTTTCTGAAGTGTCGACTTGTGCTGTCATGTCTCTGACTATTGTTTTTCGGAAAAGATAAGAGAAACTAATAGAACACGGTGATCATGAAGCTTCCGTCTCTCAGCATTCCGCCGCCCCTCCACTCCCTCCTCCTCTGTGACTCGTCACCTCTCCAGGTACAGCGAGACAGGAGGAGAACGGCCAATCAGGCTTCAAACAAAGACTCTGTTGTCTGGGGTTTGAGGTACAGTGTCTAGTGGACATGAGGGTTGGAGGACGGACATGATGGGGGGGGGGAGTAGGGGTTGGGTGGGTTTCTGGGGGATGTGGGGGTGGGTGCTGGTGGTGGTGGGGGTAGTTCTAGGGATGGGGGGGTGGGAGTGGGGGGGGGGTGCCAGTTCAAAGAGAAAGCGAGAGCAGGAACACACCCCCCTTCCATCTAGCCCCCAACCACCCTCTCACTGTCCGTAACCCTACCCCACATCAAAGGCCCCAGGGCAGGCGGAGCAGGCGAAGCGGAGGAGGGGGTGGAGGAGGGTGGAGGGGGGGTGGAGGGGGAGGAGGGAGGGGGGTGGAGATGTAGGCGGTTTGGGGCTGTGAAGCAGAGGAAGCCCTCTTCGGCTGGCAAGGTTATCCGTCAACACAACCCTCTACTCATCGTGTGTTACTCATCAGCCCCTGGCCAGCATGGCGGTGGTCCTGGAGGGACTGGCAGAGAGATGATAAACAGATAGTGATGATTCATCTCCCACATCTGGCTGATTCTCACTGCATCTGATATGTGCTTTCTGTGTTCTCCTCTCCTTGTCTTTGATCCTTTCCCCTCGTCTGTGAGTCTTTTCTCTGGCACTATATCCTAACTGTCCCTGATTCTGTTTTTTTAAGGAGTTTTGTGGCAAGGACCCGAAGAACACTCAGATCCATACCAGTGACTGTCACCTAGAGGGTGAGAAGAGTATTACACCATCACAGCAGAGCCGCCTGTTGAGCAAACCCTAACTGTGTATTGAATATATTAAGCTTATCATGTTAATTATTGAGGGTTTAGGGTATATCTTTACATGGTTCTGCCTCAGGCGAGGCTTAGTGTTTGATAGTGTTTGATAGTGTTTGTCTCCAGGTAGTGAGTTGTGTGATTTACAGCTTTATTACCAAACCCCCCTCCAGCTTGCTTGAGTAAAAGGAAATTGTAAACGTGTTCGCATCTGTTTTGTATTAATGAGAGGATTACTGGGCCGTGAGATACTAGTGCTGTTTACCTGTAGTACCTGTTTACCCGTGTTACCTGTTTACCTGTGTTACCTGTGTTACCTGTTTACCTGTGTATTTACTGTAACCATTCACTTACGATGATAGAAGTAATCTCAATACTTGCCAAAGGATCTGATTTTGGAATATGTGATATGAAGTATCTCTATAGTTCTTAGTATAAATAGCTTGTTAGTTTCAGACTAGTTGAATGAGAAGGTGATGAGGTAATGATGAGGTAGTGATGAGTTAATGATGAGGTAATGATGAGGTAATGATGAGGTAGTGATGAGGTAATGATGAGGTAATGATGAGGTAATGATGAGGTAATGATGAGGTAGTGATGAGGTAGTGATGAGGTAATGATGAGGTAATGATGAGGTAATGATGAGTATGATGAGGTAGTGATGAGGTAGTGATGAGGTAATGATGAGGTAATGATGAGGTAATGATGAGGTAGTGATGAGGTAATGATGAGGTAATGATGAGGTAATGATGAGGTAGTGATGAGGTAATGATGAGGTAATGATGAGGTAATGATGAGGTAATGAAGGTGCTGTGTGTCTCCCAGTGGCGCTGCCCTTAGAGAGGGGAGGTGACAGGGAACACGATCACGGTCACACAGGGTCACACCTCCCTCAGCAGGAATGGACCTTCACTCTCCACTGCTTCGACAACAGTGGCCAAGTCACCAAGGAGGTATGGATCCATCTCTGAACAGGCCCAGTGTCTCAGGCGCCATGTTTTCAGTCTGGAGTCCGTCTCCTGATCTCGGATGACTTTTCTTTTGTCATGTTTGTGTGTTTTTGTCTTTCTGTTTTTCTCTGTGTGTGTGTATGACACCTGTGCGTGTGTATGACACCTGTGTGTGTGTATGACACCTGTGTGTGTATGACACCTGTGTGTGTATGACACCTGTGCGTGTGTATGACACCTGTGTGTGTATGACATGTGTGTGTCTATGCAGGGCATGTCTAGGCTGATGCACTCCATCTACGAGGTGATGGAAACGTCCATCAAGCAACCCACCAATGGGAGCACAGGCCTGAGGGTCAAACTGGTGTTGACCCCGGTCAGCCAATCAGACATGCTCTCTCAGTCAGGTGATTCAGAACGCAGCTTCTAGTAGCAATAGTGCCTTCTGAAGGAATGTGAATGATTAGTAACAGTACCCTTTTTTTATCTTCTCTGTTTGTCAGATCACGACACGGGTCACATACAGGAAGTAGGAAGAGCAGACAGGAAGTACATACAGGAAGTAGGAAGAGCAGACAGGAAGTACTGTGTGGACGAGAACATAGACCGCAGGAAGCACTACCTGGACCTGGCCGGGATCGAGAACTACTCCTCACAGTTTGACGACGCTGGTATGCAAAAACTCATTAGATGTATACAAATATGTATAAACATTTAGAAATATTTATACATATCAATATATCAATGGTTATGTTAATTTGCCTGGTCTATGGCTAAGTGGTTACATGGTATCACTGTTCACAACAACAAAAACTTCCTCTCGTTTCCCTCGGCGACACACAGAAGCCACATCCCAGGAGCCAGGACGCGTCCGCTCAGCTCACCAGCGCCGCCCAGTGGGGGTGAGAGAGAACTGCAGCACCACCAAGTCCCAAGGCAGAGGCCTGTCGTTCCTCAGGTCCCTCCGGGGCAGGGAGGCTGGAGGAGGTGGAGGGGGGACCAAGTCCACCAGGTTTCATGGCCAACAGCCCCAGCCTGCCCCCTGGCCCCAGCCTCAGCCCCAGCCTCAGCCTTCCCTGTGGCCCCAGCCTGCCCTCCAGCACGCCCACCGCATCAAGCGGTTTCGCTCAAGAGCCCAGGAAACAACATGCTCCCCTTCCAGGCCCCAGCTCCTCCACCACCAGCCTCCTGGCCTCCAGGCTGGGTCAGGGGAAGGGAGAGAGGTGTTCCCCAGCCAGCCAGCCTCCTATGGGGGCTTAGTCTCCTTGGCACAGAGGCACCACCTCCACCATCACGAGCATCACCATCACTACTACCACTACCCACCAGCATGACTGCTGTCCAGCCTGACTGGGTTAAACCACCGAGCTAAAGTCCAGACACTGACCGGGAGAACTTTTGCAATTTTTTGGGCATCAGACCAGACGACATCAAAGCTCCTCTAAAGGCTTTTAGAGACAGCCCCATGGCATGCTGGGATTGGATGCCACTATTGGTCCAATAGCAGATTGGACCAATCATTCCTGTACAATGTATTCAGACTCTACATAGAGATCTGAGCTTATGACATCACAGATAAATGAGTTGTTCTATTGCGTACGCTACGCATCTTCACAGCTCTACAGACCACTCGGGGGAAGGTAACTTGACACAAATGGCTTTATTACTTCTGAGATTTACTGTATGTTTTTAACGACATCTGTACAAGAGTATTATACAGATGTTTTATATTAATTCTATTTCTCTACATGAAAGCTTGAAGTTTACAACATTTTGTATTGCTGTGTTGTGTAAAACTAAAGATCCAACAAAGACTGCTGTTTTGTGTGAAATGTGTGAAATGTTTGAACCCTAAATTTGTATTAAATATTAAAAGGTTTAGTTGATCTCGCCAGGAAGTAATTGAACCTGTCGTCGTCTGACAGAAGATAAATCTCAACTGTCACGGCTGCATTAACAAGCAGAACTATACGGCCACAGCAAGTTGTTCCATCCTATATTCATCAGACCAGTAATGTGTCTGCTGTTGATCGTGTTTCATGAGAGCTATTGTTGTCTGAGCCGCGAAAACTTTCATCTGGATTCCTATCAAAGCCTCCATGAAACTCATCTAGTGGAATGCCAGGCGTGTCTCTGGTGTTACACCGGACAGCAGCCCCACAGCAGGACCAGGACAGCAGCCCCACAGCAGGACCAGGACAGCAGCCCTACAGCAGGACTCAGGACAGCAGCCCTACAGCAGGACTCAGGACAGCAGCCCCACAGCAGGACTCAGGACAGCAGCCCTACAGCAGGACCAGGACAGCAGCCCTACAGCAGGACTCAGGACAGCAGCCCTACAGCAGGACTCAGGACAGCGGCCCTACAGCAGGACTCAGGACAGCAGCCCCACAGCAGGACTCAGGACAGCGGCCCTACAGCAGGACTCAGGAGAGCGGCCCTACAGCAGGACAGCAGCCCTACAGCAGGACTCAGGACAGCAGCCCTACAGCAGGACCAGGACAGCGGCCCTACAGCAGGACAGCAGCCCTACAGCAGGACAGCAGCCCTACAGCAGGACTCAGGACAGCGGCCCTACAGCAGGACAGCAGCCCCACAGCAGGACTCAGGACAGCAGCCCTACAGCAGGACTCAGGACAGCAGCCCTACAGCAGGACTCAGGACAGCAGCCCTACAGCAGGACTCAGGACCAGCAGCCCTACAGCAGGACAGCAGCCCTACAGCAGGACTCAGGACAGCAGCCCTACAGCAGGACTCAGGACAGCAGCCCTACAGCAGGACCAGGACAGCAGCCCTACAGCAGGACAGCAGCCCTACAGCAGGACAGCAGCCCTACAGCAGGACAGCAGCCCTACAGCAGGACAGCAGCCCTACAGCAGGACAGCAGCCCTACAGCAGGACAGCAGCCCTACAGCAGGACCAGGACAGCAGCCCTACAGCAGGACCAGGACAGCAGCCCTACAGCAGGACAGCAGCCCTACAGCAGGACTCAGGACCAGCGGCCCTACAGCAGGACTCAGGACAGCAGCCCTACAGCAGGACTCAGGACAGCAGCCCTACAGCAGGACTCAGGACAGCAGCCCTACAGCAGGACTCAGGACAGCAGCCCCACAGCAGGACTCAGGACAGCAGCCCTACAGCAGGACTCAGGACCAGCAGCCCTACAGCAGGACAGCAGCCCTACAGCAGGACTCAGGACAGCAGCCCTACAGCAGGACTCAGGACAGCAGCCCTACAGCAGGACCAGGACAGCAGCCCTACAGCAGGACAGCAGCCCTACAGCAGGACTCAGGACCAGGACTTCCTGTGGTTTCTCTGCTGCAACGTGCACTGGGTTTCTTCAGCGTGTGTATATAAAGACTTCATAGAGAGGTCACACGCAGTAGGAAAATCCTGCTGCTCGAGCCAAGAGTGAATGTTTGCTCCCACAACCCCCCCTGTTGGAGAGACCAAGGGGCGTTAGGCAGCTGTTTCTAAAAATACCTTTCCTAATCACATGGTCAAGCCTTCCTCCCTCAGCAGAGCGGACACAACACCGTAAACCCCCCACCCAAACAAACACGCTCAGCAGAACACAGAGCTCCCTCTGGACTAAAACCTCGTTCCTGGAGCCCAACCAGTTACTCCTACGAAGGGTTAGAACCAGAACAGAACCATGAAGAGCCTGAGGTTCTTCGCTGCGGAGGCTTTTTCCCAGAGTGGTCCCAGCGCCGAGCAGAACCTGTGCTGTGTGTCGTTCAACCTGTACCCGCTCCTGTTCAAGGCCTGCTACATGCGTGAGGAGGCGTCCCTGCTCCACGCTCTGGTGCAGAACTGGCCCCTCCACGAACTCAACCTGCAAAGGCTGCTGGGAAGTACGCCAGACTGCCAGGAGGACCTGACCTCTTGGACATGTAAACAGTGTCTGGAGGCCGTCCTCACTGGCTTGAAGGTGGAGTTGACTTCATAGACGTTTGTGTGATTTTGTTGGTGACAACTAATTTTGCAGTGATGTGTGACGTGAAAATAGGGCCAAATAAGGCCTTGAGGACTCTTGGTTCAACTAACCACGCAGACCTGTGATTGGTTGAAGGAGATTTTTTAGTGCTTTTGTGATTGGTTGAAGGAGATTTTGTTGTGATTTGTGATTTGTGATTGGTTGAAGGAGATTTTGTTGCTTTTGTGATTGGTTGAAGGAGATGTTTTAGTGATTTTGTGATTGGTTGAAGGAGAGGTTCCCGTGCCAGCTTGGAACAGGGGCAGGAACAACACACAATTAAGAGGATTTACCCAAACCTCATTACTCATCCATAACTGAGGACTACTTTAAAGTCATTTCATTTTCCATCTCTCCCAGGCCTACGTTCTACGCCCCCCTTCCACCTACGCTAAGAACCTGCGCGTGGTAGACCTGACAGGGCTGGTGGACACCGAGCATCAAGCCTGTCCCTGTGGCTCCACTCTGGGCCGCTGGGCCCGCACACAGCTCCTCACCCTCATGTGCTACGAGACCATGGTGGCCATGCAGGCTAACGACACGCCCGCCTCGGCCTTCGAAGCCGCCGTGGACGTCCGCCTCAACGGCTTTGTGACGGGCCGTAACTACGAGGTGGTGTCCCAGGCCTTCCTGCTTCTCAGACACTGCCCTCTCAAGCTGCGCTTCGTGGGGTTTAGAGCCGACTCTCTGGCGCTCAAACAGCTGTTCTACGTGCTCAGACTGGCCGAGCCGGAGTCCATGAGGAAACTAGAGGTAAGGATTATATACGTTTTATTTGTGATGCGTTTTTCTTGCACTCAAAGGAGCTACAGTACAGTAACAAAAACAAAGAAATCCTCTTCCCCCTAGGCCGGGGGTAGGCAACCCTGGTCCTAGAGAGCCGCTGTCCTGCATGTTTCAGATGTTTCCCTGCTCCAGCACACCTGGTTCAAATGAATGGGTTGTTATCAAGCTCTGTGGAAGCCGGGTAATAACCATTCATGTGAATCAGGTGTGCTGGAGCAGGGAAACATCTAAAACATGCAGGACAGTGGCTCTCTAGGACCAGGGTTGCCTACCCCTGTCCTAGGCGTACTACCCTCCAGGCCTGTAGTAAAACTTTAAACTGCAGAGTTGCCTGAGCCTTAACCTACTAAAAGCCTAAACTTTAAAACAAATATATTTTTTCAACCTTTCAAAATACTACAAGCACCCAAGAAAAGCTAGCAAAATATATATATTTTGTTTTAAATTTTTCTGGGAGTTTTTCCGTGTCTTCCTTGAGGGTTTAGGTTGGTTGAGGGGCAGCTCTATGGGCGTATGTGAAGCCCTCTGTGACATGCTTGCGTGTAAAAAGGGCTATACAAATACATTTTGAATTGATTTATTTGATGTTGTCTCCAACAGGTGGTGCACAACGTTCACCTGGAGGCCCCCCACCTGGAGGTGTTGCTCTCGCGGGTGGAGTTCCCCCAGCTGCAGTCCCTGACACTGCCAGCGGGGGCGCTGGACGTGCGGAGGCTGTGTGCGGAGGACACTAACCTGCTGGCCACCATAGGGGAGCTGCTGAGTAGACTGACCCAGCTGACCGAGCTCTACTTGGGCTTCTCCACACTCACGGGTCACCTCCGCAGACTGCTCTGGTGAGACAAGGAAGAAGGGTCATGGTTTGGTTGAAAGAGGCATTACATTACATTTATTATTTATTCATTTAGCAGACGCTTTTATCCAAAGCGACTTCCAAGAGAGAGCTTTACAAAAGTGCATAGGTCACTGATCATAACAACGAGATATCCCCAACATTGCAAGTATGTCAAACATGAAGCATACATTGTGAAAAAAACAAAAATAAGTGCCAAAGGGAAGAATCATAAGAGCATGAAGTTAAACAAGTTACATTTGAACAACATAGGCACGTGATTTGTGTGGTTGTTGTAGCTGGGAGAATGCCAACCTCCCGTCAAACCCACGAGTCATCCAGAGAACACTTTACAGCTGACATAGAAATAGCCCTGAAGCTGTGACCCAGATAAACAGGCTGACACCTGGACTGGACCAACTGCACATCCAGGGGCGCCGTATAGGGGGGGGGAGTTAGAACGATTCTAAGGGCCCCTGACTGACAGGGCCCCCCAAAAAATAGAAAAAACTAATATAAATGATCAACAACAAAATATGTGGATCTTCCAAATCCAGAAATTCCTGGCGGCGCCCTTGCGCACATATTTTCTCCCAAATACATCGAACAGTTCAAGGATACAGTAGACGAGGTCTAATGAGTTTGATGATGGTTGATTATTAGAGTGATGTTTTGGAAGTTGGAAGTTGGAGAGTGAAACAGTACGATGTTCAGCTGGCTTACTTGTGTCCTTTTCTTATCGTTTTATCCTCAAGCCCCCTGAATACCCCACTCCAGTGCCTTGAGTTGGCGAACTGCAACCTGAACCGTATCGACATGGCCTACTTGGCCAACAGCCTCCACAGTGAACACCTGGTTCGACTGGATCTGAGCGGTCACGACTTGCCCATCTTGTTCCCCACCACCTTCGTCAAGCTCGTCCACCACTCGTCCTCCACGCTGGTCAGCCTGGTCCTGGAGGAGTGTGGTCTGGACGAGGACAACATGGACATCCTGACACACGCGCTGGCCCCCTGCCAAAAGCTCCAGGAACTCAAGCTTCTGGGAAACCCGCTGTCCTCCGCGGCTCTCCGGCTTCTCTTCTCCAATCTCGCGAGGGCGTTCCCCGACGTGAAGTACGTGGAGATGCCCGTTCCCCGAGACTGTTACCCTGCGGACGTCACCTACCCGTTGGATGACTCTGCTCTGATCGCGTACGACACAGACCTGTTCGAGGAGCTCCGCGACGGCCTGATGGCGGTCTTCGCGGGGGCGGGAAAGAGTAACGTGGAAGTGTGCACCCCTCTGATGGGCGCGTACGATCCGGAGATCAACGAGACCAGCAACGAGCTGGGGGTTGCCATGGTGAAGTCGTTCAACAACATGCTCGGGAACTTTATCGACACTGTCACTAGTGTGGACCAAAGGAGGTCCCAGGAGTGATTTACATGTATTCATTTAGCAGACGCTTTTATCCAGAGCGACTTCCAAGAGAGAGTTTTACCAAAGTGCATAGGTCAATGATCATAAACAATGAGATAGCCCCAAAAACATTGTGGGTAGCCAAAACATGAAGCATACATTGTGAAAAGCAAATAAGTGCTAATGGGAAGAAATATAAGAGCATGTAGTTAAACAAGTTACAATTAAACAACATGAACCTCAAAAGTGCAAGAGTGTAGGAAAGCAAGCAACAATAATACCATTCAAAGCGAGTACTGCAAGAGAATCTGTTTAATGTTATAACTTCCAACAAGTGCCTCAAGAGTTTTTCTGGAGGATGTTTGTGCAGGACTGTTTAAACGGGCAAGAGTACAATAGCTATTTTAGAAACATTTTTTACTGCTGTGTCCTGTTGGCTGTACTTCTCCATGGATCCACTACGCTTCTTGGTCATTGAATTCTCTTTCTCTCTCAGGAGGAAGTTGTTGAATATATTGACCGTATAAGGAGTTTGTGCCAGTAGATGTGGAAATCAGAACATTTGGTCCTCCATTCATGAAGTTCCACTTGACCATATTCCAGAACATACTGGAGAAAAATAAGTGAAGGTGCTTTTAAATGTTTTTTATTTTACTGTTTATATTTTTTGAAGTTAAACAGTTACCTTATAATTTAGGATTTGTTGTTTGAGACTTTTTGTATAATAGTATTTGACTGATAGAAATGGTTTGTTTTATAGGGCTAAACAAAATTCACTAACAAACTAATAATCACTATGGGTGTGCCTTATTAACTATCCAGAAATATTAGAACGATTGTATTATTACCATGAAATAAAATGTAACTTGAAACCACTTATCCAAAACGAACAATTCTTTAATCAGCAGACAATCCAAGAGAATACACTTTATTTTAAATATGATTACAGGGGACGACCATACGCAAGAAGAACGATAAAGAAAACAAGTTTCTCTCTCATTTCTTCAGCCACTCTTCCTTCTCCATCCTCTCGCGGATCACCTCCTTCAGGTAGGGCTCCAGATAATAATTATCCTGTAAACACAGAAACATAATAAATAGACCCGCTATTTCTAGTCATATTCATAAACCATAGCAAAGATATTCTACCACCGAGCCCACCTGCTCATATTGAATCCATTGGTCTTTCGGCAGGATCTGATGCTTCATGGAAAGATCCAGCGCCCTCTTGATGCGAAACATCCGGTCATTGTAGACCACCTCGGGAAGCCTTCTAACCGCTTCTTTCACATCGTCATCCTCGTGAAGGGTGTCATCGCGCAACAATCCTTTGACCAAATTAATACACCGTCAGACTTTCACCTTCAGCTCAGCGGTATCAAAGACAAAGCTGACAGCTGAGACGCTTCTAATCTGACGTCGCAGATTTTAGATAGATAGAGTACTTTATTCATCCCCGAAGGAAAATTAAGTTGTCATAGCAGCCGGTATATTTGAATACAATAAAATACAATACAATAGAATAAAATTAAAAATATTGAGGTAGAAAGAATAAAAAACAGAAGCACAACATAAAATACAATAAAATAGGTAGATAAGGTGCAGTGGCAAGATGATGGTAATAATGATTTAAATCAGAATCAGAATCAGAAAGGGATTTATTGGCCATGAAAGTTTGCACAGTCAAGGAATTTGCTTTGGCAGGAAGGTGCATACAATAAAACATATAGTATCCTTAAATTTAAATATGTGGACTGTCTATACTAAATATCTATACTATATAACTATACTATCTATACTAAAGTGGAATTATATTTAAAATAAAATATACAATAAAATATAAGTTGCCTAATTTACAATATAAAAATACAAATATGACAAAAAATACAAAGGTACAAGACGCAGTAATGTAGTGCAAATGGCGTGAAAGGCATGTCATTACCTATTTTGTTGAAGCCGCAGGCATTGTAGTACCATTTGCGGAAACCTTCAATAAGTCGGCCAGTTGCAGCTGTGATAAACAAACGATAATGTAAGCAGGTTTAATAATAACCGTTAAATATGTTTTTACAATCACAACATAAATATGACAGGAGAAGTAGCTTGACACCTCATTTCACCCCACTGTGTTATACAACAGGATACCATGTGAATTAGTCACGTAGTCAGTTAAATCTCTTCGTGAGACACAATTAGCAGAAATTACTTATGCTGCCTTTATTCATGTTTTGGCTGCTTTTAACTAGTATTATTTGTGTAACTAACAAATTACGAGCTCTGCGTGTTTACTTTCGGAAGGCATTTGTTTAGCAGCTACTACTGTGCTGGTGCTAACTGGATAGCCTACCCTCTAATAAAGGTTGTGAATTTCAGTTCAGTTTATAAACTCGTGTACATGTCAAATGTTATTAAAACACATGGAAAGACATTGTAGACATGCCGCTAACGTGGGGACAAGCTAGCTAGCTAGCGAGCTGACTGTCATAGCTGATCCTGGAAGGACATTCGATAGAGGACACCGAAACTATTACGAATATCAATAGCCTACATAACATGGACTTTGCAGTTCTCGTTCATATCGATTAGACATTAACGAGCTGTTATAAGTAATGAGCGATATATATTAGCTCAGCTGAATAGTTAAATACAACTCTAAAGAACGGTTTATTTTACCTGGTGCCCTCACCGCCATCTTCACTGATCTGAGAACGGATGTACTGAATTGTGGGGAAGATGACGTAGTCGGAAGTAGATCACAGTGATTGCACAACCCTGCGCCCCTTATATATCTATGCTCTCAACACTATTCCCTTGAGCAATATTCTGAGCGCAGTAAATAATTAAGACGTCTTTGTATAAATTTTAAGCCTTCATATAATTATTTTAATAATTTAAAATCGAATTCCACGACACGCATTAGAACTGTAAAACTTCGAAAGCTAATCGGTCGCCCCCTCGCGGTTGATTCATTGCGTACCGTGCGTACATTTTGCTTTACATAAGTCTTCCATATTTAGCAACTACAGCAATGCCTTCTGAGGTAAACACAATATAACGACAAATGCAGAGACTGAGTCTGTTTTAAGATTACAGAATCAGAAGTCAACAAAAACACAAATAATTTCCTTTGAAGGAGGGGATTGTAACTTTTAAAATCGTAATCAAAACGTGAATCTTACAAAATATCTTTATTTTTGCAGTTCATATCACAGGTGTCCAAAACATGTACATTTGACATTGGTACCACAGAGCCGATACTAATATAGCTGCTACTATACCACACTATACTATATTCTGGATACTTGTAATACTAGTATCCAGCATAGTTGTCACGGTTTCAGTTTATGGACAGTATAGTGGGAAGCATTGATCATCCCATTGAACTCCCAACATGTCCTTCCATCCTACTGTGTCTTCAGAAACAGCTCAAAGTCCTCCAGAGTGGCTGATGCCAACTCTGTACAGAAGTCCTGGTCAGGAAGAGAGACCAAACGATCAAGGGAGATGTAGTTTGGCAGGGCTGGGTCGTACTGGGCCTTCCTTAGGTACTGAAGGAACAGGTGTCTCTCCTTGATACGAAGGTACTTGGAATTCAGGACCTGCAGAGGTGGCCATCGAAACGTTATAAAACCGATACATGTTTGTCTTACTGACGAGATGATAATCATTTGAAATGGTCAGCGTGATCTACCTGTGGGAACTTGACGATGAGAGACTGAGGAACGTTCATGGTGTTGTGGACGTAATCAAATATCTGGGTCAGTTTCTTCTTGTTGGCCGTGAGAACTTTAGGAATCGTCACGACGATGTGCTGGATTTCGTTCTCCTTAAAGCCAAGCTCCAGTTGGAACACCTAGAGCAGAGATTGATTCAAAGAGGGATGCATATGAATAACATACAACAAACAACAATCTTTGTCTAGCGATCTGTGTTATGTGATTATATTTCGTACTTTAAGATTCTCTTTGACGGGCTCCAAACTGTGACACAGAAGTCTGGGAAGACGCCCGACAAGATCCCGAGTCTGAAAGACAAAAACAACTTTGTTCTAGAAGGATTTCACCCCATTCCTCTCAAAACAGTCCATCTCTGGATTATAGACTGGGGATGGACCGTAGACTACGTGAGACTGTGATGTCGTGTTTCAGGGCTAACCTTCTGAGTGCTGAGGCCTAGCTGTTTCTGGTAGAAGCCTAGTCTGTTGTCCAGCCTCTGAACACTAAAGTTGAGCAGGTACGGGGCCCTGGACACCATGGAGGCCACAGCCTCAGAGCTGAACTTCTTGGACCGGAGATACGCCACCCTTAAACACCATGTGAGAGAAACATGACATTGGTGGTTTGATAACGCATACCACAACAATAGACAGGTCAGTTAAACCCATAAACTGTTAGTAGAAATCTGACTTATGCTAAACATTTTAGGAGGTTATGTTGGGGAGTCAAGAACAGTATGTCAATGTGAGATATTGAGTTTTATATTTCTTAAGTCAATAATTTAAGCATAATTTCTCAAGTGTCTAAGGTGTAGCATGACGGTTGTCTCTAGGACTCCAATTCACCCCCCCAAGAAGCCACGCCCTGGCCGATCTCCGCCCTGCTCCTACCTGGCCCGCAAGTTCTCCAAGCTCTCGGTGAGGATGAAGGGGTTGTGGGACACGATGTGACCCAGACGGGAATCCTCCACCCCGATGTCCTTCAGGAACACCAGCCGGGGCGCCACATCTGTGTGGAAGTCCAGCTTCAGCAGCATGGAGCCCACGTTGGGCCTCTGCTCCAGCTTCCAGAGATTCACACCTGTCAGGGGGAAACAGAAAAAACAGAAACAGCTTACATTCCTCTCCTCCCCCTTCCCTCCTCCCTCTCTCCCTCTCCCCTCCTCCCTCTCCCTCCTCCCTCTCTCTCTCCCCCTCCTCCCTCCAACAAAAAAGGCTTGTACACCTCAATCTCCAAATGTTAAAATACTTACTTTGTTGGCATTACAGTACATGTCATTCAATAATATTATTGGCATTATTTAAACTACAATGTTATTGTGATCTATGGTGGCATGGAGTGACACAGTCCCTCCATGCCACCTTACAACTACCTCTTGCCACCCCAGGTGACCCCTGACCTTCCGGATACCCCGAGACGAGCTGATCTAGTTCCCTGAGGAGTGGAGGGACATACCGAGCTGGACCAGCTTGCTGAGAGTCTCTGATTCGTCCACGTAGTCTCTGAGAGAGAAGGAGGCGGGGGGGAAGGCCGAAGGGACGTCCAAGCGCAGGGCTTCCTCCTCGCTGATCTCATCGAGAGGAGAGAGACGAGGGGCGGCGTCCAGTTCTGATGAGGTCACAGGGAGGGAGGAGCTTGTAAGAGGGAATACACCCTAGAGCGGTGTAACCTGATGTTTGTGTCAGTGTTCACTCACCCAAAGATATCTGTACTTCAGTCAAGGTCATTCCATCCCTTAACTGTTGGGACAGGGGGTTCTTGTATGGGACAACTTCCCCAGCAGATAACTCTGGTTGTACTTCAATGTCCTTGGTTAGACTTGTGTGGGCGTTGGAAGTGGAATAGCTGCGACGATGTAATCTCGGTTTTGAACTCGTTCGTGTCATAAATGAAGTGTGGGCGCTGTGGAGGATAGAGGACATCACCGGAGCACCGGAGGAAGCTACACGGCATTTCTGAGCTCGCGTAGAGTATTGCAGGGCGATCCTTGTTGTCTTTAAGCGGAGCAGACAGGAGCACAGCTGCATACATGCTGAAGCCATGGAGTTGTCTGTGATGAAATAAATGACGTGATTATAGTAAATAATTACATGAATGTAGACATTATACGTTCTTGGATGCATTGTTATTTCGGGAATTTAGTTTAGACTGATATGTGTCTGGGGTGTGATGTGATGGACCATAACAGACTACGTGCCTTTAAGAAACGATAGTTACTTGACGGCTAACGTTGGCTAGCTTATTTGATTAGCGACCAGGAAAAAAATGCGTAAGTTAAAGACATGAACCGAATCATTGCAAAAGAAATGTGGTCATAAAAAATGTGTGCTTACCTTGAGGATTTGGAAAACCGACAACAAACTGGCAATGTCAACTTCCTCATGTGTTCGCACCCGCACCTGTTCAGTCACGGAAGCTTAACGGAAGTGACGCATTCTGGAGTATACCAATAGCAATGTTTCCAAAATTAAAATACGCGCTGGGATAGGAAAGGTTTGAAATATCCATCTTCTTTTAGTGTATGACAAGCTCAAGACGGAATAATTCTATATCTTATACTTTCCAAGTACGACCGTGTATAAGGCAATTAAGTGGATGTACCCTACACAATCCCTGTGTTGGTTGGGTCGTATTCAGGTTTGTTTCTCAACGCCAACCTCAGACAAGTCAGACCACTTAACCCTCAGAAACATTTTCTTGACGACAATTGTCCTACAAGCGTATTACTATAGCAATGGTGCATGCAGGTCGGACATTAAGTAAGGATGACCTCCATAATAGACTACACTTTCGGATGATGAACGAGCAACAGGTGGAAGACATCACTATGGACTTCTTCTACAAGCCTCACACCATCACACTCTTGACTATCACAGTGGCCAGTTTAATGTACTTCGCGTTCACCAGGTAGGCTACGACCACACCCCGAAACACACTATTAGAGAGATCGTTTTAAATCAATAACAACTCGCCGACAACAACAGAGCAACCCATAACCATTCCGAAGACTAGCCTAGAACCATCCATAGGATGCTGTTGAGGATCGTTTGACTGTATTTCTCTTAACGTTATTGTTTGGTGTTTCCAGGGATGATGAAGATACCGACAGTAATCTACGGGTGGGACTTGTCCTGGTTGTCGCCTTCTTCTTGGTCATCAGTATTCTGGCCTTTCCCAATGGTACAGTTGCCCAAAGTCAGCCCCCGTCTTCTACACTGGATAGCATAGATTGTGGGATGACCAGATTACAGATGTGGGAAACATGGTTAAAGCTCTTATAACGATGGCGGATATGACACTGTAACATTGTAGCTGTGTTTCATTTTAGTCATCCGGATTCATACGTTTAGGAATCGATTTCAGACAACGTATACGTGACGTCGCAACACTTTTGGCTTTCTAAGCATGCATCATGCTGAACGAATGTCTTTCCATTCCACCATGTTGTGTGCTGTTGAACGGGTTATTCTTGCATCATGATTTTGGAATGTGAACTTCTTATTCATACATCAGTGACAGAATCCTTAGAAGATTAGCCTCATGTTGTTTAGGCATGTAGTAAATGTGGACAGTCACCACAAAGCTGGTTTAGTTTGTACATTAAAGACAAATTGTTTCACATTTTCAGGTCCGTTTATTAGACCACATCCTGCAATATGGCGCATGGTGTTCGGTCAGTACAATAAGATATTATATACATTTTCCTTCGAACCAAAAGCGTCATCTTTGACCTTGATCCTGATTGGTCCTCCTCTCTTCACCAGGTCTGAGTGTCCTGTACTTCCTGTTCCTGGTGTTCCTCATCTTCCTGAACTGGGACCAGGTGAAGGTGTTCATGTATTGGCTGGACCCCAGCCTGCGCTACGCCACAAGAGAGGCAGACGTCATGGTGAGCGGTCCTCCTCACGTATCCGTCTCATCCAGGGCACAGCAGGCATCAGACAAATGATAGTCAAATAAGGTCATCTATTGAGTGGCTGGTCAAATTTGAACATCACTAGACATTTGGCCGATTGACAAAAAAAGTACATTTTGCACCCTGGTCTCATCGGGTTTAGTCCTGTGGCAGAATCTCTCCTGACTCTTCCTATCAACTGAAATTAATACTATAGTGCAACACTAACATCTTGATTATTCAACTACAGTCTTACAATAATCTTTCCATTAATGCTGTGGCTAGTACAGTCTGGCTGTAACTACGTCTCCCACATGCAACACACATACTCCACAACCCTTTCGCAACCCCCGTACAGGCATATGCGGTGAACTGCCACGTGATCACCTGGGAGAGGATCGTTAGCCACTTTGACATCTTTGCGTTCGGTCATTTTGCGGGCTGGGCCATGAAGGCCCTCCTGATCCGGAGCTACGGGCCTCTGCTGGACCATCAGCATCACCTGGGAGCTCACGGAGGTACAACACACCTGTCCATCTACACCATTCCATGAGGATTTTTTAAAATATATTTAAGTTATCTATAAAATATGTTTAAGTTATTGATTTAAGATATTGTTTAGATATGTCTTATAGCTTACATTCCTCTCTCTCTCTCCCCTCCTCCCTCCCTCTCTCCTCCCTCCTCCCTCCCTCTCTCACCCTCCTCCCTCCCTCCTCCCTCTCTGCCCCTCCCCCCTCCCCTCCTCCCTCTCACCCTACTCCCTCCCTCTCTCTCTCCCCCTCCTCCCTCCCTCTCTCCCCCTCCTCTCCTCTCCTCCCCCAGCTGTTCTTCATGCACCTGCTGCCTAACTTTTGCGGAGTGCTGGTGGGACCAGTTGATCTTGGACATCCTGCTGTGTAACGGAGGAGGTATCTGGCTGGGCATGACTGCCTGTCGCTTCCTGGAGATGAGAACGTACCGCTGGGCCAGCATCAAGTCTGTACCGCTGAACAGCATCACATGTTTATTTACTTAGTCCAGAGGACTGGAGCTGCTTGTTTTGTTATGGTGGGTCTCCCGACCCTGTGACTAAGCAGTGTGTGCTGTGGTGTGCGCGTGTGCGCGTGTGTGTGTGTGCGTGTGTGTGCGTGTGTGTGCGTGTGTGTGTGCGTGTGTGTGTGTGCAGGGACATTCATACAACCAGTGGGAAGTTGAAACGGGCGGCGCTGCAGTTCACCCCCGCCAGCTGGACGTACGTACGCTGGTTTGACCCCAAATCCTCCTTCCAGAGGGTGGCCGGCATCTACCTGTTCATGATCCTCTGGCAGGTACGACCTCTGACCTGGAAGCAGTCTGCAGCAGCTGCTTCCTGCTGCGGAGGCTATTACTGCATGTGTACAAATGTGTAGGAGGGGGGATTGGACTGGGAAATGAAACACATGGGGGTAATAGTTATAACTATTTCAGATTTTAAAGCTGATTGAGGTTGCTGGAATCTATTTAAGACGTTGATATAAAGGCTTGTACATGGGATTGCCAAGCGTGACATAAATGAGATTGTAGAGGTCACCGGATGCATCTCTCTCTCTGTGTAACCCTCTGCTGCCTAGCTGACGGAGCTGAACACCTTCTTCCTGAAGCACATCTTCGTGTTCCAGGTGGCTCACTTTCTGAGCTGGTGCAGGATTCTTCTGTTGGGCGCCATCACAGCTCCCACAGTCAGGTACCATCACAGCCCCACAGTCAGGTACTATCACAGCTCCCACAGTCAGGTACCATCACAGCTCCCACAGTCAGGTACCATCACAGCCCCACAGTCAGGTACTATCACAGCTCCCACAGTCAGGTACCATCACAGCTCCCACAGTCAGGTACCATCACAGCCCCATCACAGCCCCACAGTCAGGTACCATCACAGCCCCACAGTAAAACATGTATAGTGACATCAAGTACTGATACCATCAACACATAGTACTTACTGTAAGTACAGCACCACAGTCATGTACTTTGTCACTGCCCCAACTGACAGTCAGGTACCAAACATAATCACGCCCCACACAGACCTCCCCATCTTTCCCCACGCAACCACACAACTCTCACACTCTCCCAACCATCAGTACCACACAACCTCCCACAGTCAGTCCCAACCACAACCACACAACCTCCCACCTCTCCCACAACCACAAGCCCACCACAACCTTTCGAAACTCTTTTCCCAACCACAACAGACACAAGCTCTGCCACCACTCCCAACAACAACCAACGACCTGTCTCCACTCTCCCAACCACAACTACACAACTCAGTCCACCTGTCCAACCACAACCACAAACCTCTCCACCTCTCCCAACCACAACCACACAACCTCTCCACCTCTCCCAACCACAACCACACAACCTCTCCACCTCTCCCAACCACAACCACACAACCTCTCCCACCTCTCCCAACCACAACCACACAACCTCTCCACCTCTCCCAACCACAACCTCAGACAGTGAGTTGCCAGTTTCTCTTCCAGAGTACTGACCAGTTGTTCTCTCTCCCAGGCAGTACTACGTGTATCTGACGGACACCCAGTGCAAGCGGGTGGGAACACAGTGCTGGGTGTTTGGGTGAGTGGGTGAATGGGTGAATGGGTGAGTGGGTGTTTGAAGCTGTGTCTGTATGTGGCCTTAATGTCTCATTAGTGAAATGCTTCTCCATGTGGTCGGAACACCTTTAAAACTGGGACTGCCTTTGGATAGAACTTTTTTTCCTGAAAAATCTAGTTTTCGATGACTCATTGTAAAAGTAGTAACTGTAAGGGAAACCGGAATCAGGCCTTTATGGTTTCCATGGGAACCTGACAAACTATATATCTCACTAACTGAAGAACAATGAGACTGTTCTCCTCCAAGGCCTTCTTAGTGACATAAGCCCAGCAAACTCATGAGTAAACTTTTTCTGTCTGCTGACTGGAATTAGTGTGTGTGTGTGTGTGTGTGTGTGGGCGAGTCCAACCGGTTGTACGTGTGTGTGTGTGTGTGTGTGTGTGTGTGTATGTGGTTAATCTGGGCAGTAAATAGATGTGTCTTGCAATGTAGCCCAATTGCCAAAAGAGGGGGCTATTGTTGAAAGAAAATATATTTTTTCTCTCTCTCTCTCTATCTATATATATATATATATATATATAGGCCTATACTGTAGATTGTGCATCTAGGAAGCATTTTCTCAAGTATCTTAATTAAAAACCAGGATTATTGTTTGACAAAGTATAACTAATCATGAATGTTATTTTCCTCAGAGCCATTTCGTTCCTGGAAGCTGTTGCCTGTGTAAAGTTTGGACAGGATCTGTTTTCCAAAACACAAGTCCGCTCTGTTGTGCTGTGGCTGCTGTGTGTGGTAAGACAAGCACACGTTCCTGTGGACACGCACAGTACCAGTCTAAAGTTTGGAAACATTTTCCCATTCCCCCCCAAACATATTTTATTTCCTGGCAAAGGGACCAAAACACACACATACACTAACTTTTGACTGGTCGTGTATGTGTGTGTTTTGGTCCTTTTGCCACAAAATAAAATATTGATTTTTCGGCAAAAGAATTGGGCAACGCCAGGCCAGGCCTTTGTTCAAGCTCTCCAAGACAGGATTCTGTCATAGGGTTGTGTAGTGTGACGAGACTTGTGTGAGTTGAGCTCTTGTGTCTAAATGTAATTACCTTGGCATGCTCTGGCACATGACTGTGGTCTGGGTGGTGGCCACTGCTCCCATATTGGTGTCAAACAATCTTCTCTCTCTCCCTCTCTCTCTCCCTCACTCTCTCTGTCTCCCTCGCTCTCTCCCTGTCCCTCTCTCCCTCTCTCTCTCCCTCTCTCCCTCTCTCCCTGTCACTCTCTCGCTCTCTCCCTGTCCCTGTCCCTCTCTCCCTGTCACTCTCTCGCTCTCTCCCTCTCCTTGTCTCTCTCTCCCTTGCTCTGTCCCTCTCTCTCCCTCTCCTTGTCTCTCTCGCTCGTCTCTCTCCCTCTCCTTGTCTCTCTCTCTCTCCCTGTCCCTCTCTCTCCCTGTCCCTCTCTCGCTCTCTCCCTCTCCCTCTCCTTGTCTCTCTCTCTCCCTTGCTCTCTCCCTCTCCTTGTCTCTCTCTCCCTCCAGGCCCTCATCACCCTGCTCTGTGTGTATGGAATGATGCGCTATGAGCTCAAGTGTTGGACAAAGTCTAAGGTGATTTGATCTTTAATGCTACTAGATGTGTTAAACGTCTTCTGTATTGTGACGTATAAAATCGTTTCTCCTGAGCAAGTTTACGTACAGCGCAGTGAAACACAGGGATGTATTTTTGTGCTCCAAAACACGACTTAAACGAGTGTTTCTTCTTGCAGAGCTCTGAGAGTGAGGACGGCAGCGTAGACGGGTGCGATCGCCCCCCCCGGAGGCTCCGCAGGTAAGACGGAGAGAGCGGGCTCGGTTCTAGCACACGTTCTCTCATCCCAGTCGGGAACCAGGATGTGTTTGGAACCCTGTTTGTCTGTGTGTCTCCCAGGCGAGGGGGGAACCGGGAACAGAACCCAAAGAGACGAGTTCCGGGGAAGAGCAGAGCAGAGAACAATGAGACCTGGAAACGCAGGGAAGAAACTGCTCTGGAGTAAATGGACCATGTTTTAGTTCTGGGTAGTACGCACTTGACACACTCGTTTTAGAGTAATGATTGACTAAAACAGGGTACATGAAAATTAATTGGGTTGTAATCTAGATGGGATCTTTTTTATGTGGTTGAAGAACCAAACTAAATAATCCACTGTTACACTCACATGTTCTGGGTTGTGTACTCTCCGTTCTGTGAATGGCAGTTGGCAGTTGGCAAGATTTGACATTTTCTAGTTATTCATTTTGCCAGGTGTGTAGTCATAAAAAGGTCGGTTTTGCACAACAGGATAATCCCAGATATAAACACCAACTGCCGCCTTAATATAAATGTCTACTGTCAGTGTATTAATTATGTGTTTGGTGTATGTAGTATTTATGAGTGACTTTAATTAACCTGATGTATTTTGTAAGAACTTTTACTTGACTATTCCTGAAGATATCATGGAAATATTAAACCCACATTTTTTTATTGTTTTAATGTGCAACCATGTGCTTCCTAATGAGCCAGCAGTGACCAATAATATTGTTATTCTGCAGCAATATACTGTGTTTATAACCTTACTGACCTCTTTTTGGTAAACATTTTTTTATATTAATAAAAAGGTAAAGAAATTCAATTTTGTTGGTCCCTGAATTTACAGCAACACGTGTGAATGAGCCTCAACGTTATTTATACACAAAATATGTACTTTGTACATTTTCTGTCAAACACTGAGCTTCTAAATAAAGATACAATTATGATATTGTCCATATTTGTTGCTGGTTATGTATTTTTAGCACAGTCGCATCAGCACCAAAATGTGTACGTAATCGTTCAGTATTATATCAATAGTTAATGATGAGTTCCCTTTGTATTTATTTTTTACTAATGGAGGTTGCCTATAATAGACTATATTCAGTAAAATATCCCTCAGGTAAAGTGTGTTTACATTGCGGATTAATAATTAAACAAGGCTATATTTCGGTCTGGGTACTAACGGACGGTGAAGCAACTTCATTTCCCATAATTCTCATTCTCCGCATCTGTGGTGTGTGACAGCTATCCGGCGCCTAGACTCGAGTAGAAGACTCGACCTAGCAAGCCATGGCGGCCACGGGTGGAGGGAAAATTAGAAGCAGAAGATATCACATCGCCTCTAAACCTTACGCCAAAAGCAAACAGGTGAATTAAATGACCGTATTTGTTAGACTGTTTCTCAGGAAATGGACAACATTTGCTTCAATGTCACTTGTCTTTTCGCTGTTGTGTTATTGTTTTCTTGAAGACATTTTGTTGAGGCCTAGTAGGGTTAGCGCCCATGGCCTCCACGCGCTATGTCAAGGAAATTTGCTAGCTTGCTACAGTTTACTTGCTAACTGGCGAACACGCAAGGTTGATGAACCAACAGAGACGGACATTTTGCCGGTGTATTCAACTAATCGCCAGCTATGTGTTGTTTCAAGTGCTTGCAGGCTTTGAGGTTAACGACGTAGCTAATTATGCCACAAACGTATCGTGAATTGGCACGAAACGTGCAACTCGAGCAGTGCTGTTAGCATGCTAGCCCGCTAGCTAACTATCCTCAGAGCGGTGCATTGTCTCAACTACAACGCAAAGCTAACAAGCTACTCAGTACCGGCTTCGCTTGCCAGCTTATAAACAACGTATTTTGGTATTTAACATTCATTTGTGAATTATTCTTAAACTTGTTAGCTAGCTGGTTGCCAATTGTGTGATTTATTTTCTATACTTGCTAAATGTTGAAAGCGTATCAGTCAGCGACAGCTTCTAGCTCGTGCTAATGCATTACCCGAAATTGCGTAGTGCGCACTGTTGAAACTAGACCCACATGGTAGTCAATGGGAGTTGCGATGCCAAGTAGGTAACTAGTTGTGGGACTACTTCTAACTAGCTAGTTAACCATGTGTTTAAAACTATCCCAGCTAGATTAGCTAGACAAAATAGGTCGTATCTTAGTCATTGTTTTC
Organism: Mallotus villosus; assembly: GCA_903064625.1. Classification (NCBI taxonomy): domain Eukaryota; kingdom Metazoa; phylum Chordata; class Actinopteri; order Osmeriformes; family Salangidae; genus Mallotus; species Mallotus villosus. Next base: position 97,774 of record CAEFZP010001534.1, read on the forward strand.
AGATGAGCTGTCAGCTTCTATTGTCCTTGTCGCGGATGCTACCTATGTTAGTCACACCATTTTGTCTTGAGCGTTAACAGCCTAGCCGGCTACATTTGGTTGAGCCGATAGCTCGCTCTGTTTGCTTCGTGCTAGCTAGCTAGGCTAACCTAGTTTGGGGTTCCTTTAAGGACACTAAACGGGAAGGCGGGATACGTAGCTTGCTGGCCATAGACTCTCCCAAACCCTTGTATTTAAGGTGTATACTGCTTGCTATCCTTTGTCTGGTGTGATTTTTATTGGATACTCAACATCGTTACACACTTTCTTCAGTTGTGTACCAAATATATTTTCGAATTTCATCTACGTTAGAGTAGGTAGCTGGTTTTTACTATAACGGTAACATGAGTGAAACATGATCGCTCACCTAAAGTAACTATTCGCATTGAATACGTCAGCTTCTGTCCCCATAACTTGAAAGACGTCAGCTATGAATCTTCAGAAAGCCAGTTAGCAGTTTAAAGTATGGACTATCAGATAACACGACCACAGTTCCAAGAGCGTGAACATCAGTCGGGATGTGTTTGTGCAAGTGTAAGATGTCAGCTGCGCATTCCATATGTTTTGGACCCCATGTGCATAAACTGGGCCTTCCCTCTTCATCTCAGAAGCACGATCTCAAACGACCCCGAGTGAGTTATGAACTGAGGCTTGTTTAGTCACATGTGGTTTCAGGTTACTGCTAGGGCTAGTGGGCGGTAAGAAGTAAACAAACTCATGAGGGAGCATTAATGACTGATAAACTAATCTTGTAGGTGGGGAAATTACAGGGAACTCGTAACAGTGTGAATGCAGCATATACTTCTGTGAAAAGGAAGCATTCTACTGTTGTGTTTCTGCAAGAGTATCTCAGAAAGGGATTATGTGGTTCTCTGAACGTTCTGTTGTGGGGTGTTTATAAGAGCTTTCTTGTATCGTCTTCTCTTCGCTTTTGAACTAGTAGAGGCAGAATGAGGCATGTTCGCTGGGCATCTCTGCTCTGGATGGGAGACGAGTCACTGGAAGCAGGCAGAGAGTATTTTGGCCCACCCCAGCAGCATGAGCTATAGGTTCTCTAACCTATACAGGAAATTATTAACTCGGTGTGTGTTTGGTTCAACGTTTTCTCCCCCCGGTGTTTACAGATGGTGTAAGGCCATGTGTTCAGCTACTCAGATCAGCTATCCAGCCAGCCTCTCTTGGTTGTCCTGCTAAATAAAGACCCTGGCCTAGGCTGTGGAGGCAAAATAAACCGTCAGTCTGTTTGGTTTTCCTTATAGACACCCCTGTCTTGTTTTCACAAGATTATAGTTATTTTCAGCAGGTGTTTTCTCTGTTATAAGCTCTCATTACGTGCTACAGTAAATCTAAGTTATCACTGTGAGTGTGTGTGTGTGGGCTCAAAAAAGGTCTCAAGCGAAAACAAAAGTGACAAGAATGCTCAGTCCAGAGAGTTCAAACTAACATGCCAACTGTTTCAACCCAACATGTTAGCTTCCTGGGAGAACAATAAGACAAGCATAGCTCTGGGGGCCTTTGGTCCGGTGGCCCCATTCACAGGAGAAATGCAGCGCTCTCAAATCCTTATAATCACTAGGGCTGTGTTCATAGGGCAGTACAGTGTGTTTTCATAACGTCCGGCTGGAACTGCGTCTCCCACAATGCAACACACAAACTCACCCGCACGCCCAGGCTGTGTGATTCTGCCTGTGGTTCTCACTGCTGTCACAGGCAGGCCCGAGGCAGGCCCGAGGCAGGCCCGAGGCAGGCCCGAGGCAGGCCAGAGGAGGGGTCGAGGAACAGCCACCAAGCTTGTAGTGTGTGCCACGGAGATAAGCCGACGAGAACCGTTATCAAGAGGAGGCCCTTCTGAGGTCTGAGTGAAGTGCTGCACTGTCTTCCTCCTTCAGGCTCAGACTCACTGCTGTCTCAGCAAGAAGGGAGGCAATTAGTTTGAAGTAGGCACTACACGCACCATAAAATGATTTAAAGTGTTTTCCACATAGCTGTGTAGCTCCCTGGTGTCTGTCCATTACAAAAAGAAAAATCAAAGATCAGGCCTGTCTGTCTGTTTAGCCCGTCTGTCTGTTCAGCCCGCCTGTCTGTTCAGCCGGTCTGTCTGTTCAACCTGTCTGTCTGTTCAACCCGTCTGTCTGTTCAGCCTGTCTGTCTGTTTAGCCTGTCTGTCTGTTCAGCCCGCCTGTCTGTTCAGCCTGTCTCTGTTCAGCCTGTCTGTCTGTTCAGCCTGTCTGTCTGTTCAGCCCGCCTGTCTGTTCAGCCTGTGTGTCTGTTCAGCCTGCCTGTCTGTTCAGCCTGTCTGTCTGTTCAGCCTGCCTGTCTGTTCAGCCTGTCTGTCTGTTCAGCCCGCCTGTCTGTTCAACCTGTCTGTCTGTTCAACCTGTCTGTCTGTTCAGCCTGTCTGTTCAGCCCGCCTGTCTGTTCAGCCCGTCTGTCTGTTCAGCCCGTCTGTCTGTTCAGCCTGTCTGTCCGTTCAGCCTGTCTGTCTGTTCAGCCTGTCTGTTCAGCCCGCCTGTCTGTTCAGCCTGTCTGTCTGTTCAGCCTGTCTGTCTGTTCAGCCTGTCTGTCTGTTCGGCCCGCCTGTCTGTCTGTTCAGCCTCCCAGGCCTGCAGGCTGGGCATCCTTCACTGTGACCCTGTGCTGGCTGCATGTAGACAGGGAGGCTTCACTGTGACCCTGCGCTGGCTGCATGTAGACAGGGAGGCTTCACTGTGACCCTGCGCTGGCTGCATGTAGACAGGGAGGCTTCACTGTGACCCTGCGCTAGCTGCATGGAGACAGGGAGGCTTCACTGTGACCCTGCGCTGGCTGCATGTAGACAGGGAGGCTTCACTGTGACCCTGCACTGGCTGCATGTACACAGGGAGGCTTCACTGTGACCCTGCGCTGGCTGCATGTAGACAGGGAGGCTTCACTGTGACCCTGCGCTGGCTGCATGTAGACAGGGAGGCTTCACTGTGACCCTGCGCTGGCTGCATGTAGACAGGGAGGCTTCACTGTGACCCTGCGCTGGCTGCATGTAGACAGGCTCTACAGGCTCTGACCCAGTTTCCACGCAGAGCAGAGCTTCAGGGGATGCTGGTTCCTGTTCCTGTCTGAGCTCCTATTGGAGCAAAGCAGAGCTTCAGGGGAAGCTGCTTCGTGTCTGAGCTCCTATTGGAGCAGAGCTTCAGGGGATGCTGGTTCCTGTCTGAGCTCCTATTGGAGCAGAGCTTCAGGGGATGCTGGTTCCTGTCTGAGCTCCTATTGGAGCAGAGCTTCAGGGGATGCTGGTTCCTGTCTGAGCTCCTATTGGAGCAGAGCTTCAGGGGATGCTGCTTCCTGTCTGAGCTCCTATTGGAGCAGAGCAGAGCTTCAGGGGAAGCTGGTTCCTGTCTGAGCTCCTATTGGAGCAGAGCTTCAGGGGATGCTGGTTCCTGTCTGAGCTCCTATTGGAGCAGAGCTTCAGGGGATGCTGGTTCCTGTCTGAGCTCCTATTGGAGCAGAGCTTCAGGGGATGCTGGTTCCTGTCTGAGCTCCTATTGGAGCAGAGCTTCAGGGGATGCTGGTTCCTGTCTGAGCTCCTATTGGAGCAGAGCTTCAGGGGATGCTGCTTCCTGTCTGAGCTCCTGTCTGAGCTCTGCAGCTTCCTGTTCTGCTCACAGAGCATCGCTGTCTCGGCTCATAACCCACATCGTTTTACACTGTGAACTCTTAAGCATTCAGCTGTCTGTTTATTTACAATGTTGCTTTGTGTGTGTGTGTGTGTGTGTGTGTACTGTACGTGTGTTCAGTTAGCAGATGCTTCTGATGCAAAGCGACACACAGGTGTGCTAATGTTTGTGCTAACGGCTTGTGTTTGTGCTAACGGCTTGTGCTAAGCTAACGGCTTGTGTTTGTGCTAACGGGTTGTGTTTGTGCTAACGGCTTGTGTTTGTGCTAACGGCTTGTGTTTGTGCTAACGGCTTGTGTTTATGCTAACGGCTTGTGCTAAGCTAACGGCTTGTGTTTGTGCTAACGGCTTGTGTTTGTGCTAACGGCTTGTGTTTGTGCTAACGGCTTGTGTTTATGCTAACGGCTTGTGCTAAGCTAACGGCTTGTGTTTCTTTCCTCTCTGCAGCAACAGCAGCCAGGCCTCATCAGCAGAGTCACAGACACAGTGAAGAGCATCGTTCCTTCCTGGTTGCAGAAATACTTCAGGAATGGGGAGGCTGCGGAAGGGGGAGGGGCTGTGCCGGAGGCGGGGCAGGACCAGGCCCCTCCCTCTAACGGCAATGAGGATATGACCCCTCCTCTCGATGGTCGGGATTCCCCAGAGCCCACCACCAGTAACACAGGTGAGATCTGTCACACAGGTGAGATCTGTCACACAGGAAGAGGAGGCTAGGTTATCACTTTCACCCCAGCAGGACAAACACTATTTCTGAGAGTGTAGGAAGTCCGACTGCTGTGTTTATGATGCTGAAATGTTGCAAACTGACAGTCTTTCTTTTTAAAATGCGAAAAATGTTGTCACTAATTGACATAATTATCCTCATGTTAAACCATGCTCCCATAAATTGACAGTCTTGTCCCCGTCCCCCGTCCCCCCCCAGAGCCCTCAACGAGCAGGGCGTCCCTCAACCTCCACGATCACGTCCTGTCCCGGCCCCCCCTCAACCGCACCCACCTCCACTTCCCGTCCCTGGACTCTCCCTCGGGTCACGGGGCTCCTGGAGGCTCCGCCCTCTTCTCCCAGCCCTCCACCTCCTTCGCCCCGCCTCTCTTCCACTCCTCCTCCGGGTACTCCCTGGTGAAGGAGATCAAAGACTCCAGCTCGCAGCACGAGGACGACAACATCTCCACCACCAGCGGCTTCTCCTCCCGCGCATCAGAGAAAGGTGGGGTGTGTGTGTGTGTGGCTCAATGCATGTGTGTGTGTGTGTGGAAGCGTGTGTGTGTGTGTGTGTGGAAGCGTGTGTGTGTGGAAGCGCGTGTGTGTGTGTGTGGAAGCGTGTGTGTGTGTGGAAGCGTGTGTGTGTGGCTCAATGTATGTGTATGTCAGGTGTGTGTGTGTGTGTGTGTGTGTGCTCAATGCATGTGTATGTCAGGTGTGTGTGTGTGTGTGGCTCAATGCATGTGTATGTCAGGTGTGTGTGTGTGTGTGGCTCAATGCATGTGTATGTCAGGTGTGTGTGTGGACGTGTGTTGGGTTTTAGCCCTCACTGTAGTGTCATCCCTGTAGACTTTGAGTATGTCTACAAGTAACCAATCAGGTGCCGCCATCTCCGGATTTGCTCACAAGTAACCAATCAGTTGTTGTTATCTCCAGATGTCCCGGCCTCTAAGACAGCATCCCTCCCCCAGCTGTGGTCCCCAGAGACAGACAGGACCCACTCTGGTCACCACCCGGCCCAGTCCAGCCTGAAGAAGCCGGCCTTCAACCTGTCTGTGTTCGGAGCCTCCTCCACTGTGAGTGAGACCCCGCCCCCAGGGTCTGGGAGGGCTTAGTGTGGGTCAAGGGTCAAGGGTCGTGGTCGTCACGCCAAGCAGGAGCTCCAGAGATGGAACTGACTGTTGGGCGGGGTTCTTCCTCGTTCCAGATCTTTCCTGAACGGAAGCCTGTTCCATTAAGTAGAGTTTACCGGGCGAGCGAGCTTGGCTTAGCCTGTAAACTCTCTTAATGGAACAGGCCCTAGGTTGTGACGATGCATTAATATCAACATTATTAAATAGCCAACAACAGGCATACCCATCCAGTACAGGAAGTGATGCGCTTGTTTGGTTCTGTGTGTCATCGTTTCCTCTTCTTCTCCCCTCGCCAGTCTACGATGAACAGCTCTGTGCTGAGCTCCAGTACAGGAAGTGATGCGCTTGTTTGGTTCTGTGTGTTCTTCTTCTTCAGTCTACGATGAACAGCTCTATGCTGAGCTCCAGCCAGCTGGGAGACTCACCGTTCTACCCAGGAAAAACCACGTACGGAGGGGCTGCGGCAGCCAGGGCGGGACGCTCACGTCTGGGGACGCCCTACCAGGTCAGCCCCCACCACACCTCCACGCTGTAGTACAGAGGTCTTCAACCCTGGTCCTCAGGGCCCACTGTCCTGCACGTTTTAGATGTTTCCCTGCTCCAACACACCTGATTCAAATGAATGGGTCGTTATCTAGTTATGCAGAAGCCTGTTAACGACTATTCATTTGAATCAGGTGTGTTGGAGCAGGGAAATATCTAAATCGTGCCGGACAGGGGGTCCCTGAGGACCAGGGTTGAAGACCTCTGCTGTAGTATACCTGCTGGGTCAGATGGGTGTAATGTTGATGTGATTGATGGTGTTATTGATGGATGGATCGCTCCTCTTGCCCCCAGGCTCCAGTGAGGAGGCAGATGAAAGCCAAACCTGCAGGAGTGCAGCCATGCGGGGTGAACAGCGCCATGGCTCGACGCATCCTGCAGTCCCTGGAGCGCATGTCCAGCCCACTGGCTGTAAGTGTCCTCTCTTCCTCCTCACCATGTCACCCAGACACATCTACACACCCTGTCACCCAGACGTATCTACACATAGACACCTAAGACCAGTGGTTCCCAACCACCGGTGTTGTTCTGTTAAAGTTAGAAGGCGTTAAAAGTCGATTTAAAAAGAAAAACTGAGTTGACCTGACCAGAGGTTTTCTCTCAACAGGATGCTAAGAGGATCCCTTCCTCGGCCACATGTCCTCTGAACACAGTGAGTGACCACTTCCTCTCTGGGGTTTGACTTCCTGTTCAGTGAGCACTTAAATGAGGATCATGTGACTCGTGGTGGTCTTGTCTGATTGGTTACTTTGTCTCCTGTAGTCCCTGGACGGCACCATCCTGGAGCGATCTCATCTGATGACCAAGAAGAGGAGGGTGAGTGTAGATCTGTCTGCTAGGGGCGCTGGTTTATTATTGACTCTAAAATAATAATATAAAATGCTGTAGTCATTGGGAACTCTTCCAAAGCAAAGCAACAGTACAGGGGGGGGGGTTTGAGCCTGTGACTTTGTGATCTGCAGTCAAATCCTCCATCAGTCTGTTGGTAAACACCAGCAGGACCTCGTGTGTGTGTGTGTGTGTACACACAGAGCGGTCATTGTACAGGACAAGCTGTCGTCCTGACACACTTCCTGTGCCGCCGCCTGTTGCTGTCTGTTAACTGGGGTTGTCACGGTCGCAGACACAGCTGTCCACCTCTGTGTGTGTGTGTGTGTGTGTGTGTCCAGTGGGGTCCATTGTTGTCGTGGTAACCCTGGCCCAGATTCTGCAGTGACTGTTAGACTCTCCCAGCTGTCACAGCTGCTGAGCCCCAACAATGAGCCTCTGAGGTCTGATGCAACTTCTGACAGACCGGAACATACCGAGCCCTGGGTCCCATCAGGACGGGTTCTGCTGCCTGGGAAGGGTTCTGCGGGCTGGGCAGGGTTCTGCGGCCTGGGCAGGGTTCTGCGGCCTGGGCTGGGTTCTGCGGGCTGGGCAGGGTTCTGCGGCCTGGGCAGGGTTCTGTGGACTGGGCAGGGTTCTGCGGCCTGGGCAGGGTTCTGCTACCTGTCCCGGCCCGTCTGGGGTGTGTTGTTGTGACGGCACACAGCCTTTGGATTAAGGCCTGTGGCTTTGAAGTGAAGGGGTGGGATATGTAGTTTGAATCCTTTCCAACTCGAGACAAAATAGCTTGGTTGGCAAAACGTACCTACCCTGCCTTAAACTGCGCGTGCAAGTTGATCTGAGTTGGCTGATTTTGGGGTGTTTTTCTTGGGGGTGTTTCTCCTTGGTGCTCATCTGCCCCTGTCTGTCCTCTGCAGCTGGACTCTCCGCTCCCCCCCGGTTCAGAAGCTGGTCATCCCCTCTGCAGCCTCCTATTCAGCTAACAGATCCATGTCCTTCAGGCCCTCGCTGACCCCCAGGGGCCTGGCACGACCCCTGACCCCCAGAGACACGGTGAGCCCCTCAACCCTGCTACCTCACACCCCTCAACCCTGCTACCTCACACCCTGCTACCTCACAGTCCTCAACCCTGCTACCTCACACCCCTAAACCCTGCTACCTCACACCCCTCAACCCTGCTTACCTCACACCCCTCAACCCTGCTTACCTCACACCCCTCAACCCTGCTACCTCACACCCTGCTACCTCACAGTCCTCAACCCTGCTACCTCACAGTCCTCAACCCTGCTACCTCTCAACCCTGCTACCTCACAGTCCTCAACCCTGCTACCTCACACCCTGCTACCTCACAGTCCTCAACCCTGCTACCTCACAGTCCTCAACCCTGCTACCTCTCAACCCTGCTACCTCACACCCCTCAACCCTGCTACCTCACACCCCTCAACCCTGCTACCTCACACCCCTCAACCCTGCTTACCTCACACCCCTCAACCCTGCTACCTCACACCCTGCTACCTCACACCCCTCAACCCTGCTCCCTCACACCCCTCAACCCTGCTACTTACCAGTACTGTTTAGCACCATATGTTGACATTCATACTTACTCATACCCTCCATCTTACTCATGTGTTGTTTTGCTGTCCAGCCCTCAAGACAATCACCTCAGATACCAGACACGCCCGCAGGCCCCTCACAAAGGTATGTATGGAATAAAGGAGTACTGCTAGAACCTTATAGTTGATCAATTCTTTCGAATTCATGATTTAAATGAGAGCAATTGTCACTTCAACTTGAGTAAATTCGCCTCCCTAAACGCTCCTTAGTTCTGAGTAAACAGGTTTAATGTTGATGATGTCATTAACATAACAAACCAGGCCAAAGGTTGTGTAATTCCTAGAAAGAAAATTGTACAACTGTTGGGGGGAGGGAAATGTTTTTTTAAAGGCTAAAGGAAAGTGAGTTAACTAGGAGAAGCAGCTGTTAAGTTTTACCATGCATCTGTGTGTCCTCCAACAGCACAAGCAGCCTGCTGTACCCCATCTCCAGCACACCTGCTGCCATCACCCCCCTGCCCATTGCCCCCCTCTCCAGTGCCCCTGTAGCCAGTGTCCCCCTTCCCAGTGTCCCCCCTCCCCAGCGTCCCCCTTCCCAGCGTCCCCCTTCCCAGCGTCCCCCTTCCCCAGCGTCCCCCCTCCCTAGCGCCCCCCCTATCCAGCACCCCTGTAGCCAGTGCCCCAGGCTCCGGCGGGGGCAAGATGAAGAGGGAGAGGACCAGCACTCGCCCCTCCTCCAAGCGCCCAGATGACGAGGTAGGAGATGTTCTTTGAGCTTATGTATTTGTACATCTTTGTTGTGATGTCATGCTCACAGCCTCCTACCTCCCCCCTCAGGCTGCTGATGTACTTGACCTACCAGCCATCTCTCTACCAATCAGCACTTCTAGTCTCCCCACCTTCAGCTTCGCCTCCCTTCCCCTGGCCACGCCCACAGCCACGCCCACGACTCCTGTGGCTGCAGAATTGGTCAACAACGTGGTCAGTCTCCTTTACAGATTAGTGGTTAGAGCATTTGACGGCAGATCAATAGGTCGCAGGTTCAGATACTGCCTGTACACTACTTCATTTTGGATGGATAGCATCTGCTAAATTAAATGATTGTTATTATTGTTCTTCTTCTTCATTATTATGACTCATCAGCCCTATCCTCAAATTCCTCTTCCTCTCCGTTTCAGGATCCTCCCGCCACTTGCTCGCCCCCCTGCGCCCCGTTCACCTTCTCCTCGCCCATCGTCATGGCGACCGCAGCCAGCCCCACCCCCAACGTCCTTCTCGCCCTCCGTGAGTCTGCAGCTCTCCAGGTGGATCATCACATCACACCTGTAATGATTCATAACGATCTCTTCTCTCAACCAGGCTGGATTCACCTTCAGCGCACCTGTAGCCAGGACCGCCCCCACCGTATCCAACGGCAACATGGACAGTGACACGGGTTCTGTGGATCTGACAGACTCGGGTAAGAACAGCCTGCCAGATGCATGCCTGTCTGAGTTGTTAAAAGGCTTTTGGCTGGGTTTCAATGTGAGAGAAATGAAAGTGAAAGTATGTCATGTTTGTAAGTGGCTGTGTTTGTGTCGACAGTATACTGCACGGTGCTTGATGTGACCGAGCAGGCGGAGGAGTTCGAGGGTCCGTTCAAACCAGCCAAGGTCCTGAAGCAAGGCAGCGTGCTGGATCTGCTCAAGTCTCCTGGTAAGACGGACTCACCTTTTGTTTGTTTTTGTAGCTTTTTCTTGTTGTTGCTTTCTTCCAAGTGACAGTGAGGTTTTCAATGACAACACTGCTGCTTTGTGTTGTCGTATGATTTGCTTCATGATGCCTACATTTCTGCCTTTTGTGTAGTTTATATCGTTAAGTAAAATCTGGAAACTTTTAGGAAAAGTCGTATTCGTTTTTAGTGTTGGTTATGTAACCCTCGTAAGGGCGCCCCCTGTGGCACACTGGGTAAAATGCGTGACAAAAAGGATAAGTTCTTGCTGCAGGGCCCCAGGTTCGATTCCAGTCCGGGCCATTACTCATATTATCGAAATCAACCCGATAGCTTCAAAACAATTGACCCTGCTAATCTTCTGCACGCAGGTTTCTCCTCTCCGGTGGCCAGGCTGTCCCCCGTCCCCGAGCCCAGTGCCCCTGTCCCCCCCCGCTGTGTCCCCAGCCCCCGTCGGGTTCGGGGACCTGTTCAAGCCGCCCGCTGGCTCCTGGGACTGCAGCGTGTGCATGGTGCAGAACAAACCTAGCGACACCAAATGTGTGGCCTGCATGTCCCCGCAGCCCAGCACCTCCTCCTCTAAGACAACATCTGCCCCAGGGCTCCAGAGTAGCGTCACCGTGGGGACCACAGCTCCAATGGGCTTTAAGGGCCTCTTCACGGTCGCAGCCGGGACCTGGGACTGCGATACGTGTCTGGTGCAGAACAAGCCCGACGTGGTCAAATGTGTGGCCTGCGAGACGGCAAAGCCTGGGGCTGGAGTTAAGCCCTCCCCGACTCTCCCTGCTTTCTCTGGGGCTCCGAGCATCACCTCGTCAGGGTTCGCTGGATTCGGGGACAAGTTTAAAAAACCAGAGGGGGCGTGGGAATGCGGTACCTGTATGGTTCAGAACAAGGCGCAAGACGGCACGTGTGTGGCCTGCATGAGTGCTAAACCAGGTGAGGGAGCAACGGAAAGATGCCTCAAGGCCTGCTGGAGGAGCCAGCATTTTTTTTGGGGTGTCCCTCCAGGAACAGCTCTTATGCCTCCCAAAGCTAATCATTCTGCTCTCGTGTCCCAACAGGAGCGTCATCGTCCCCTCCCCCCGCCTCCTCCTCGGCCCCCCTGCTGAGCTTTGGGGACCAGTTTAAGAAGCCTGAAGGAAGCTGGGAGTGTGACGTGTGCATGGTGCAGAACAAGGCTGCCGACCTCCAGTGTGTGGCCTGCATGTCAGCCAAGCCTGGGGCCACGGTGGAGCCCAAAGGTACGGGAGAGGATGATGGGCAGAGAGAGAGACTGGACGCTTTATTGTTGATTGTCTGGAACAAACTGGGTTAGGGATGGTTAGGGTTGAGAGGGTTCAGGATGGTTGGGGTTAGGGTTGTGAGGGTTAGGGTAGAGAGGGTTGAGGATGGTTGGGGTTAGGGTTGGGAGGGTTAAGGATGGTTGGGGTTGAGAGGGTTAGGGTTGAGAGGGTTAAGGATGGTTGGGGTTGAGAGGGTTAGGGTTGAGAGGGTTAAGGATGGTTGGGGTTAGGGTTGGGAGGGTTAAGGATGGTTGGGGTTGAGGGTTAGGGTTGAGAGGGTTAAGGATGGTTGGGGTTGGGGTTAGGGTTGAGAGGGTTAGGGTTGGGATCGACTTTTTACTGTTTTGCTTCTATGGGTTTTGTGCACTTCAGTCTTTGACTTGGCTTTTTTATGTTCCCTTGCTCTCTCTCTTTTCCCCTCTCTCTCCTCTCCTGCTCTCAGCCTTCGGTTCCTCCTCTTTCGGCGTGTCGTCGGATTCCGGCTCTGGAGGGTTCAAGTTCGGCGCGTCGTCAGAGTCGACCTCTGGCGCCGGCTTCCAGTTTGGCGGCACCCTCACAGACTCCTCGTCCGCCTCGGCCGGAGGGTTCAAGTTCGGTGCTTCCTCCTCCGAGTCCTCTTCCTCTTCCTCTGGAGGGTTTAAGTTCGGAGGCACCTTGTCAGACATGTCTGCTAATAACGGAGGGTTCAAATTCGGCGGGGGCTCCTCCTCCTCCGCGGTTCCCGCCGGCGACGCTCCCACCTCGCTGCCGGGGAACTGTATCCCGGGCAACGAGGAGAACAGCACGTCCTCGGTGGGAGGCTTCTCGTTCGGACTCTCCAAACCCGAGTCCACGTTCGGCTTCCCCGCAGCCTCCCAGGACAGGAAGGAGAACGGCTCGCCGTCTGCAGACAGCACGTCCACCGCTCAGCCGCTGTTCGGGAGCCTAGCCGCGGCCGGCGAGAACGATCTCCCCGCTCCCTCTTTCACGTTCGGGAAACCCGAGGAGAAGGAGCCGCCTGGGTTCGCTGGTTTTAGTGGGAAGGAGGCAGAGAGCTCTCCAGCGCCATCTATGGGTTTCTCCTTCGGGAAAGCAGAGCCTCCCCAGGAGCCGGCACAGCCCAGCTTCACCTTCGGCAAGCCGGCGGATAAGAGCGAGGCCGTCGCGGACGGGACGAAGGCTGCCTTCAGCTTCGGTCAGAGCACAACAGGTTAGAGACCCTGCAAACTACCCGCTGTCTTATGTCCTTATCTTGCACTTATTCATGTGTTGTTGTGCTGTGGTCATTTGTGAACCAAGACAAGAATCAAGACACTGTGAAGGGAGTTAGAGACTGGAAGTGTACTGAAGGGAAACATGACTATTTCCTAAACCGTGCTACAGAAACGTCTAGAAAGTAACGGCATACCTATCGGGAAAGAGATGCACGTTTTGACATCTTTCATGTCTACTCTAGTGTGAAAACTGTGAAGAGTTTAGGGGTGGGTGTTATAATACATCTGAGAACATGTGTTGCTGAAAGCAAGGACATAAAAAAAGCTGAACTATCAGTCACAACGATGCTTGTCCTTTCTCCACGCCAGATGCTGTTGCCTCAATCCCCAAACCGGTGTTTGGTTTCATAGCCAGCACCTCCGCCCCCTCATCCACCACCCCTTCCCCTAGTATCTTCGGGGCCTCCATCACCTCTGCTCCCTCATCCACCACCCCAGCCCCTAGCCTCTTCGGGGGCCCCATAACCTCCTCCACCCCGTCCCCTAGCCTTTTTGGGGCCTCCATAACCTCCGCCCCCTCATCCACCACCCCAAGCCTCTTTGGAGCCCCAATCACCTCCGCCCTCGCCCCTTCATCCACCACCCCATCCCCTAGCCTCTTCGGGGCTCCCCATCACCTCTGCCCCAGCCACCAGCTCCTTCCTGTTTGGTCAGACAGCGGCCAGCGACGCCCCCCCCAGCCAAGGCCTTCATGTTTGGGCAGAGCCAGGACAGCCAGGGCTCTCAGGTAGCCCTCCCCTCCCTCAACGCAGCCCCCTCCCAGCCCTTCCTGTTTGGGTCTGCAGCCGGAGCCCCCCCGGCCGTTCCCCCCCTCCTTCACCTTCGGGGCTTCAGCGCCCCCTGCTGCTTCAACCACAGGTTTGTCATCGTGAAGACTTGAGAAGGGCTTGTTGTTGTTGTTGTTTGTTTGTGCTTGAGTTTGCTCAAAACAAACATTTTCATCAGTGTGTATCACCAATGTAATTTATATTTTTTTTCCCTCCTCTGTTGTCTCTTCAGCAACCGCCCCCTCGTCAGGCCCATCCCCCTTTGTCTTTAGCCCCGCCCCCTCTACTGGGTTTGGCAGCACCCAGAGCCCCGCCCCCTCTGCTGGGTTTGGCACCCAGAGCCCCGCCTTCGGACAGGTGTCGTCTCAGCCCAGCGCCCCAGCCTTCGGGGCCCCCGCCCCCTCCCCCTTCCTGGGGGCCCCCTCCTCCCAGTCCCCCGCCTTCGGTGCTGCCTCAGTGTTCGGATCAGCAGCCAGCTCTGCTCCAGGTGGGTCACCAAGCCTGCTTCTATAGTCTGCATGTCTAACCCTCATGTTGCTGCCTGTCTAACCCTCATGTGGCTGCCTGTCTAACCCTCATGTGGCTGCCTGTCTAACCCTCATGTTGCTGCCTGTCTAACCCTCATGTTGCTGCCTGTCTAACCCTCATGTTGCTGCCTGTCTAACCCTCATGTGGCTGCCTGTCTAACCCTCATGTGGCTGCCTGTCTAACCCTCATGTTGCTGCCTGTCTAACCCTCATGTTGCTGCCTGTCTAACCCTCATGTTGCTGCCTGTCTAACCCTCATGTTGCTGCCTGTCTAACCCTCATGTTGCTGCCTGTTTAACCCTCGTGTTGCTGCCTGTCTAACCCTCGTGTTGCTGCCTGTCTAACCCTCGTGTTGCTGCCTGTCTAACCCTCGTGTTGCTGCCTGTCTAACCCTCATGTTGCTGCCTGTCTAACCCTCATGTTCTGCCTGTCTAACCCTCATGTTTTGCCTGTCTCACCCTCAGGAGGTGGGTTCCAGTTCGGGGGAGCCAGTGCCTTCGGCTCTGCCAGCAGCAGCGCGGGGGTGTTTGCTTTCGGGGGAGGACCAGGAGGGTCGCCCGCCCCCCCTTCCACCCCCTCCCTCGTGCCCCAGGCCGCAGCACCAGGAGGGGGGTTCACCTTTGCACAACCCCCTGCCTTCAACATTGGGTGAGTACCACTCTGCTGTTGTACATGCTGAAAGCACATGGTTGTGTTTTTGATAGTGTTGATCCTTGATGTCCTGCTGAAGGATCTAGATGTGCTATTCTGTACGTCGCTTGAGATCAAATGGTCTTCTGTAATAAGATGTGAATGTTTTGGTTGAGCTTACATGAATAGCCCCTGCATGACTGAATCAGTGACTATGAATGTGCAGTATACATGTCCAGAGAACGCTCCTAAACCCATTCGGCTTATCCCACGTCTTAATCGGAAAATGCTACATTCGGAATAAGGCCAAATTTACAAACTCCAAACAGAAAATGCTGTGTATGATGTGATGGCATCCAATTCAGAATATTGTCACATTCTGAATAATAGTGTGATGTCAGCGCCACGTAGACCCCTGAGTGTGTCCTAAGTGTGTCCTGAGTGTGTCCTGTGTGTGTGTGTCCTGTGTGTGTCCTGTGTGTGTGTGTCCTGAGTGTGTCCTGTCCTGAGTGTGTCCTGTGTCCTGAGTGTGTCCCCTGAGTGTGTCCCGGGTGTGTGTGTCCCGAGTGTGTTGTGTCCCGAGTGCTGTGTGTCCCGAGTGTGTCTGTCCCGAGTGTGTGTGTCCCGAGTGTGTGTGTGTCCCGAGTGTGTGTGTCCCGTCCCGAGTGTGTGTGTCCCGTCCCGAGTGTGTGTGTCCCGTCCCGAGTGTGTGTCCCGTTCCTGCGAGTGTGTCCCGAGCGTGTGTAGATGCTCATGTTTGTCTCCTCCTCCAGGTCAGCCAAGAACAGCTTCACCCCGACCCCCGCGGGCCAGAACGCCATCGCTGGACGCAAGATCAAAACAGCTGTCCGACGCAGGAAGTAGGAACCGTTCTGGGCGGGACTCCTGAACGCCGTTCCCACAGACAAACACTGAAGTACTTAGCATGGGGGGGTTCTGAGGGGACCCCTCTGGGGGGGGGGTCTGGGGTACCCCCTGGGGGGGTCTGAGGGGACCCCTCTTGGGGGGGGTCTCCGTCTGCAGGCCCAGAGCATCAGGACATGGGGTACGAGGGGCGACGACCCGTACCAACCTGTAAACTAGAAGAGAGAACTTTAACAACAACCACAATGACACAATCAACAACTCCTCCCGCTCCGACGACAGGATATATTTTCAACAGCCACAAACGTCTGCTAGAACTTTAGGCATGACTTTTTGTTTAAAAAAAAATGTTATAATAATTAAAAAATTACAAAGGCAAAAACCTGAAATTCAAAGAGTTGATAGTGTACAAAATCTTTATTGTTAAGTAGTATGGGTGATCAGGTTCTAAATGAGAGATGCAGGTCGTGCTGTGGCCTGTGTATCAAACGTGGGGCCCTTCTCTGCTGGTTGCTAAGGAGGGCTCTGCTGGTCGACCAGGAGGGCTGTGCTGGTTGCCAAGGAGGGCTCTGCTGGTTGCCAAGGAGGGCTGTGCTGGTCGACCAGGAGGGCTGTGCTGGTTGCCACGGAGGGCTGTGCTGGTCGACCAGGAGGGCTGTGCTGGTTGCCACGGAGGGCTGTGCTGGTCGACCAGGAGGGCTGTGCTAGTTGCCACGGAGGGCTCTGCTGGTCGACCTGAGTAGGAGACGAGAGCTACTAGCCAGGCTGTTCATGCCATGTATGCTTTATGTACAGGGAAGTGTGTTTCTGTGTGCTGTACGTACAGAGAAGTGTGTTTCTGTGTGTGTACAGGGAAGTGTGCTTTATGTACAGGGGGACTTGATTTTTTTTTGTGTACAGATTTGAGGCGTGTTAGGTTCCTGTGTACATGCTGAGGTGTGCGTGTGTGTGTGCGTGTGTGTGTGTGTGTGTGTGTGTGCGCGTGTGTGTGTAGCGCGCAACTGGAGCGGTGGCGCCTGTAGATGAGAAGCATATGAATGTTGTAAAACAGGAGGGCTGGAGGAGGGTGCAGCTGGGGGGGGAGGGCAGCCACACCCATGCACTGTGGAGGTCAGGGGTCAGGGTGGAGGTCAGGGGTCAGGGTGGAGGTCAGGGGTCAAAGGGCCTCCTTTCAGAACATGTAAATGTGTAGTTCAAATCTTTTCACGTTCAGACTCTTTCACCTCTTCACAATCTTTCTCTCGCTTGCCCTCTCTTGATTCTGCCTTGCTTTATTCATTCATAACTCTGCTTTTTTTCTAGTTATTTTTTTCCTCTCTCCTCCTCTGCCTCTTTAACTGGCCTTTCGAATATTATTAAAAAAACTCTGTAAATAGTTATTTTTCCTTTTTTTATTTTTTAATCTGTGAAGTTAAATTTGTGTGTTTAAACCAACTCTGCGTTCAGCATTTTTGTCTTTAGAATTTATTATGTAAATCCCTATATTCAAAGTTGCCCAAATCCATTTAAAAGGAACTTAAATGCAAATTGGGGACCTTAGATGACTAAAGGTATATTGGCGTTTCTGATCCACTTTTGTTTGGATCAAAACCAGTATTGTACAAAGTATTAAGTATATATTTTTCTATTGCTTGTTTAAATGGACTAGGGTGACTTTGGGTATCATGGAAGTCAATTTAATTTTAAAGCCATGATTATTACTGGATGAGTGATAAAATAAAACCATGGATAATTGCCATCAATAAAATATTAAAAGTGGATTGTTCTATTTTATTTATTTAAATCATATACTGTAAATGTAGTTACCTATTTGTACCTAGTACTGTGTCCTTGCATTCCTAGTTTGTAGATCTGCTACATAGATTTAATAGTCATGCTGATTCTGGTGTCTGACTGAGAAGTTAACCAGCTGTCTAAGAAGCTTTATCCAGCGATGAGATTCTATGAAAAGAAATCTGGGGCTGATTTAGAATCATTAAACCTGACCTCTAAACACATAACACACAGCTTGAATATATCCTGTATCCTAGCCCAACACTGACTGTAAACATCAACAGAACATTCCATTTACATCAACATTGAACAGAATGGCTTTTTTCCCTGGGTGATGTCATAATCGAAAACACTTGTCACAATTAACAGAATTTCCACATATAACAGTTCTGAGTTGTCAACAGTTCAACTGTTTAATGATTTGCAACGTTCAACATGTGGTAAGTAACCTCAAATTTACAATGTATTATTCAAGCAAATACTCAAAATATGGAGAATGCTGTCTAATTTTGAGTCTTGGTCTAAAGATAATGTAGCCGTAGGTTATTAAAACATGTTTCAAATTCGTATCCAGGTTACACAGTTGATATTTTAGTCAAGTATTTTTTTTTAAATATATTGATCAGAAACTGTAGTTGATTAAAAAAGACAAATCTGTCATCCAATAGGAGAGCTCACGATCTAAACCCGGGCTTCCTAAAGCCTGGAGCCAGATACACTCAGTCTGATTGGTTCATCAACAACAAGCTAGTGAACGATAGGTCAGAACATCAGAGGGCAGCAGCCTATCAGATTAACAAGGATCTTCGTTGCGCAACAGGCGATGCTAATACTCAGGTAAGGCGCAGTGTAACTGCGATGTTATTGGCTGAAGGAAAACCTCATCTAATGTCACCTCAAAGGACCAAAGACACGTTTGTTCCCATGTTGTGTGCGTTCATGTTCCGGGGTCGCTAACCCTGTCCCTGGACAGCTACCTGCCGGTAGATACCTGCCTGTTTGCTCCAACCACACTTATTTAACCTGATTCAACACTAGTTACCTGATCAAGCAGCTGATTATTAGAATCAGGGGTGTCAGATTAGTTTTGTGGCCCAACCTAACAGGCAGGTATCTCTCCCAGGGAGGGGGTATCTCTGGGAGCGGGTATCTCTCCGGGGTTGGTGACCTCATCCTCTCCTGTTCAGATTCGCTGGGCGATCCGCAGCACAAAGAACAACCTGACCAATCGTGTGGAGGAGTTGAGTCTGTGGCAGAACCAATCAGAAGACAGCATTGCCCTGATGGACAAGGAAATCACTGGCCTTGAACAGGTACTAGGCAACAGATGAACAGTAGTAGGCCTAATCTAATTGGCCCACCCTTGTGCTGTTGTAATATGAGTTGTGTGTGTGAAGGTGAAGACCCAGGCAGAGCAGGTACTGCAGGACGGGGGGGTGTGTACCGGCTGCTGCTGGGGGAGTGTGTGGCGCTGAGGGACGGCCGGCAGGCCGGGGAGCTGGTCCATGACCACGTGGAGGTGGGGCTACGGAGGGAGGTGGAGCTGACGGAGGAGATGAAGGAGCAGACCCAGAAGAACCTCCTCATCCTGCTGGACCAGCTCAGGTGAGGGGGGAGGAGGGGCAGTGTAGCTCAGGTGAGGGGGGAGGAGGGGCAGTGTAGCTCAGGTGAGGGGGGAGGAGGAGCAGTGTAGCTCAGGTGAGGGGGGAGGAGGGGCAGTGTAGCTCAGGTGAGGGGGGAGGAGGGGCAGTGTAGCTCAGGTGAGGGGGGAGGAGGGGCAGTGTAGCTCAGGTGAGGGGGGAGGAGGGGCAGTGTAGCTCAGGTGAGGGGGCAGGAGGGGCAGTGTAGCTCAGGTGAGGGGGGAGGAGGGCCAGTGTAGCTCAGGTGAGGGGGGGAGGAGGGGCAGTGTAGCTCAGGTGTGGGGGGAGGAGGGTCAGTGTAGCTCAGGTGAAGATGAGGGAGGGGCAGTGTAGCTCAGGTGAGGGGGGAGGAGGAGCAGTGTAGCTCAGGTGAGGGGGGAGGAGGGTCAGTGTAGCTCAGGTGAGGGGGGAGGAGGGGCAGTGTAGCTCAGGTGAGGGGGGAGGAGGGGCAGTGTAGCTCAGGTGAGGGGGGAGGAGGGGCAGTGTAGCTCAGGTGAGGGGGGAGGAGGGTCAGTGTAGCTCAGGTGAGGGGGGAGGAGGGGCAGTGTAGCTCAGGTGAGGGGGGAGGAGGGTCAGTGTAGCTCAGGTGAGGGGGGAGGAGGGGCAGTGTAGCTCAGGTGAGGGGGGGAGGAGGGGCAGTGTAGCTCAGGTGAGGGGGGAGGAGGGGCAGTGTCGCTCAGGTGAGGGGGGAGGAGGGGCAGTGTAGCTCAGGTGAGGGGGGAGGAGGGGCAGTGTAGCTCAGGTGAGGGGGGAGGAGGGGCAGTGTAGCTCAGGTGAGGGGGGGAGGAGGGGCAGTGTAGCTCAGGTGAGGGGGGGAGGAGGGGCAGTGTAGCTCAGGTGGGATGAGGGAGGGTCAGTGTAGCTCAGGTGAAGATTAGGGAGGGTCTGGGTTAGCTCAGGTGGGATGAGGGAGGGCCAGTGTAGCTCAGGTGTGATGAGGTTGTTACCAAAGGGCCAGCGGGATAATTGATCCCTTCCACCCGACCCTGAATGACAAAACACAGCATCTCCAAACGTTTGTAACATGTGGTGCTCATGGTGGCTCCCGGCCGTACGGTGCTCATGGTGGCTCCCATTCGCCCCACAGGGACCTGAGGGACATGCGGGCCCTCCTGACAGCTGATGAAAGGGACAAGGGCCAAGCTGCGGAGCTCCACGGACGCTGCTTGACCTTCGACCTGGATTCACCCAACCTGGGCTACAAATACCAACCCTGCCACGTAGCCAAGGGGTGAGAGGAGACCACAACACACTGAGCTGAAGGTTGAGCTCAGTGGTTAGAGCATTTCACCCACAGGATCAACAACTCCTTGGTTCAATTCCCCTTACTTTTAGTTTAAGGACTGGGTGTATTCCATCTTCCATGTCTTTGTTCGGTTCCCAGGACTGTGAGCTACAGCCAGTGGACAACCCACTGCAGAGAGCTGAAGCAGACAGCTGAGAAGTTGGCCCTTCACTGTGGCCAGTTCAGAGGGACCATGCAGTACACCCTGTCTAAGGTAGGGGGCACCAGGGAGCACTGACCACCTACTGCAGTACATCCTACAGAAACGAATTTAACTTAGCTTTTTTTTGTGGGTCTGTGTCCATGTGTGTGTTGTCTGTGTTTGTCCCCGTGTGTGTGTGTGTGTGTCCGTGTGTGTGTGTGTCCCTGTGTGTGTGTGTGTGTGTGTGTCCCTGTGTGTGTCCCTGTGTGTGTCCGTGTGTGTCTGTGTGTGTGTGTGTGGTTCTGTGTCTGTCTGTCTGTGTGTGTAGCTGATGAGCGCCATGGAGACCCAGCGGTGTTCCACTGACTTCTGTCTGAGGAGGAGAGTGAAGGAGCTGAGCAGAGCCAAGGAGTCTCTGCACTGGGAGAGACAGCAGGTGGCTTCAACTACTGGGCTAAAACATGGCCAGTTGTGGTCTGATTTGACCTTTGTATGACCTTTGTATGACCTGTGTGTGACCTGTGTATGACCTGTGTGTGACCTTTGTATGACCTGTGTGTGACCTGTGTGTGACCTTTGTATGACCTCTCTGTGACCTCTGTGTGACCTGTGTGTGACCTGTGTATGACCTGTGTATGACCTGTGTATGACCTGTGTGTGACCTGTGTATGACCTGTGTGTGACCTTTGTATGACCCCTGTGTGTGACCTGTGTGTGACCTTTGTATGACCCCTGTGTGTGACCTGTGTGTGACCTTTGTGTGACCTGTGTGTGACCTGTGTGTGACCTTTGTGTGACCTGTGTGTGACCTGTGTGTGACCTTTGTATGACCCCTGTGTGTGACCTGTGTGTGACCTGTGTATGACCTGTGTATGACCTGTGTATGACCTGTGTGTGACCTGTGTGTGACCTGTGTGTGACCTGTATGACCCCTGTGTGTGACCTGTGTATGACCTGTGTATGACCTGTGTATGACCTCTGTGTGACCTCTGTGTGACCTGTGCTGCCCAGGTGGAGGATGCGGTGGTGGAGCTGGTCAGGGACAAGCAGAAGGTGGAGCTTCAGGTCATGACCTCTGGCTCAGAGCAGCAGCTAGCCCACACTCGTCTGGACACCCTGGCCCAGAGGCCCAACCAGGAAGTCTGCATGGACCAGGTGTGTGTGAAGGGGGTGTATTTGAAATAGAATTTCAGAATAAATGTCCTTTAAAAGGTTTTCAACAACAGTTGTGTGGGTGTCATGCAGCCTCACGTCGGCCTCCTGCTAGAGAATATAAACCTGAGCAGGAATACATACGTCCTGAAGAAGAAGCTGGCCCTCTCAGAGTGAGTCCCTTTCAACCATCACACACACACACACTCACACACACACACACACCTCAGAGTCAGAGTGAGTCCCTTTCAACCATCACACACACACACACACACACACACACTGACACTCACACACACACACACTCACACTCACACACCTCAGAGTTCATCATAATGGATCCATCTGATGCCGTCGATATTCAAAATGTACGTCATAGACCACTTTCCCGCCTTGGGCTCCAAGCAAACAACATTGCCTTCTCCAAACACCACGCAGGAGAACATTGGAGGCCTTATACAGGAACCTGATGACCTTGGATGAGCACCTGGCCTCCAAGGCACGCGCCCTGGACATCGATAGGCAGTGCCTGGATACCCGTCAGCGCCTGGTGCCCCTGAGAGGGACGGTCGTGGTCAACAGCCCCGAGCTCCAGGTCTCTTCTCAGGCTGCTAGGTCAGGGTGTGTGTTTTAGGACTCACCTGTGACGTAAAACAAAAAACACTTTGGCGTACCTATTTTATGTACTGGGAGATAAATAAATATTTAGTTTTCTGATAATGTGTGTTTTCGATCTCTGAGCTTTCAGGACAACAAAAGATGTTGGGTATACAGTACACAAGTTTAAAGATTAACATTCAATTTGAGAAACATGTAACAGACGTGGTCTTGCAAGCTCCGTCAGAGGTATACGAGCAACTGTCTGCTCCGACCGGGAGTTGAACCTACCACCTCTGACTTCCCGATTCCTAGATTCATTCAGGTCAGGTCTTCCTTTTAGGTATTGTAGGCACTATTGATCTTTAGTCAAAATAAGATGATCGGTAGGCCTATCATTTAGAAACTATCTTTAGTTTTGTAATGTTTTCTTAGCCTGCCTCAATTCTGACTTGTGTGCCGAGTCAGCAACCTGGGGGATATTCCAGAAAGCAGGTTATGCGACATAACTGGGTAAGTTAACCCCCCAGCAATGTTGCTACAATACTGGGTGTCAGCTGGGGAGTTAACTTCTGGTTATGTTGTATAACCTGCTTTCTGAATTACCCCCCTGGACTTCAGTGTCCGTGCTGCAAGGGCTGTTTGGCTCAGAAGAGCGCGCTGACATGGAACACTTTTACAAGCGTTGATTGGGATACGCCTACTGTGTACATTTTCCGGGATTATCAATCTAAATTCATGCACTGACTAATGAAGTAAATTATTAAAACTCAAACTTTAGATTTTACTGGGGCACAGTAGATTTATACTGGGGCACAGCAGATTTATACTGGGGCACAGCAGATTTATACTGGGGCACTGTAGATTTATACGGGGGCACAGTAGATTTATACTGGGGCACAGCAGATTTATACTGGGGCACAGCAGATTTATACCGGGGCACAGTAGATTTATACTGGGGCACAGTAGATTTATACTGGGGCACAGTAGATTTATACTGGGGCACAGTAGATTTATACCGGGGCACAGCAGATTTATACCGGGGCACAGTAGATTTATACTGGGGCACAGTAGATTTATACTGGGGCACAGTAGATTTATACCGGGGCACAGCAGATTTATACCGGGGCACAGTAGATTTATACCGGGGCACAGTAGATTTATACTGGGGCACAGTAGATTTATACCGGGGCACAGCAGATTTATACCGGGGCACAGTAGATTTATACTGGGGCACAGTAGATTTATACTGGGGCACAGTAGATTTATACCGGGGCACAGCAGATTTATACTGGGGCACAGCAGATTTATACTGGGGCACAGCAGATTTATACCGGGGCACAGCAGATTTATACCGGGGCACAGCAGATTTATACCGGGGCACAGCAGATTTATACCGGGGCACAGCAGATTTATACTGGGGCACAGCAGATTTATACTGGGGCATAGCAGATTTATACTGGGGCACAGTAGATTTATACTGGGGCACAGCAGATTTATACTGGGGCACAGCAGATTTATACTGGGGCACTGATGAAGAAGAATAAAGTACTATTATTATTCCACTTCAGCACGCGCCCCAGTAAAAAGGGTCTAACAACGCCCCTGGTCAGCTGACCCTGAGCTGTGTTGGAAGTCGTGTTTGCTTTGTTTTAGTTATCTGACAAACCTGTAACACCTGAGGTAACGTGTGTGGCAACAGCCTGAATGTGATTACAACAGAGTTCATCATGTATAAAAGCAGGTGCAACCACCAGGTCACAGTCAGACGTTTTCCTCAGTTCTCACTGGATAGCATCAACACCTCAAAGAGAAGCCATGAAGCCAATGATCGTGCTGTACTTTGTGCTGATGATGATTGCACTGGTGTGCTGTAAGTACTGTTTAAGTTTACTGGCACTTCATCTACCTCTGTGTTTCCTGTTGGATAAATTATCTTTGCGCACATAAATACGTTGCATGCATAATGCGTGCATAAATATGTTGTTTGCTGTTTTCTACTGCCATTGAATAGCAACTGTAGCCTACTGTTCACTCGTTCCCAGTGCTCGAAGTGGGCCGGTACGGTACGCAGTACTGGCACCTCTACATTTTACTCTTAAGCATTAAGAATAACAAATAATAATACATTGTTGTTGTACCAGCATCTTCAAGTTTTTTTTTACCACCATTCTCCTTTTTTTCCCACTTCAAGCAAAGGTCATTCGAGATGGATGTGAGAATGGAAGATGTGCCAAGAGATGTGGTACTGATGAATCTATGACCGGATCATGTGGCAGTGGAACAGTGTAAGTATAAATAGACTGGTTTTCATCCATAGACATCTTTGGTCGTTTTACCTGTGTGCATGTGACTTGTGGCTTGAATTGATATTTCTTTTGTCAGATGCTGTGTAGACTGGTGAAGAACATCCGTAAAGGAAGATGTGGATCATGCAACATGCATTATTGTTTTTTATTTTTTTTATTTAAGTTTAGTTGAAACAGACACTTAAACAAGAGATGGATTCATCATGATTTGCGTTTACGCCAGTTTGAATAAAATCAAATATCACAACTATAAGTATCTGTGAACTCATTTCTTTGTTTAGAAATACACAAGGGGTTTTACAGAAATTACTTGAATGTGCTTATTCTATTGTCCAGGGAACTTGACATCAAGGAAACACACGTTACTAAAGGCACATATAGCTGGGATAGATGAAAATAAGGAAGATAACAAATAGATGTGTGGCTCTTTTTTTTTATTTTTAAGAACCATGAGAAACTAAGCATTATGTATAAACAGCCAGCATAGCCAGATATACCTAACATAATCAGGTGATCAACTGAATAGATGAATCATAAAGAAAATGAATATGCATCACAACATTCGTTCTCTTTTTCCTCACATTAAAGATTCCAGCAGCGTCCACTAGTGTAGATTGAAGAAGAAATGAATTTAGCAATGACTTGATCAAGAATTCTCCCAAATTAAGTCTTATAGGACACCACCGTCCAGGAGGGTACATGATGCTAATGTCTTAGCATAACAGATTCATAAATATCATTTTGTGACATTTTACTTTTGGGATCATTTGTAGCTGCAACAGTGAATAAATGGTTTGACTGCTGCATGTATTTCTGTACACATGGAAAATATAATCAGCTGATGAGTTGCTATTTTAAGCCTTGTAGCTTTAACCTATTTTTTATGTGTTTGGAAGTCCTATGAAGTTAATACATTTGTCATGAAAAGAGCCACACATCTATTTGTTATCTTCCTTATTTTCATCTATCCCAGCTATATGTTCCTTTAGTAACGTGTGTTTCCTTGATGTCAAGGTCCCTGGACAATAGAATAAGCACATTCAAGTAATTTCTGTAAAACCCTTCTATTTGTGTATTTCTAAACAAAGAAATGAGTTCACATATACTTATAGTTGTGATATTTGATTTTATTCAAACTGGCGTAAACGCAAATCATGATGAATCCATCTCTTGTCTGACTGTTTCAACTAAACTTAAATGAAAGAAGAAAAAAAACAATAATTCATGTTGCATGATCCACATCTTCCTTTACGGATGTTCTTCACCAGTCTCATATCAACAAACAGCACCTGAAAAAAGAAATATCAATTCAAGCCACATGCACACAGGTAAAACGACCAAAGATGTCTATGGATGAAAACCAGTCTATAGATTTATACTTACACTGTTTCACCTGGACAGTCTGGTGAGAGTACAGCTTCTTCAGTAGTACTACATCTCCTGGCACATCTTCCATTATCCTCGCATGCAATTAACTTTGCTTGAAGTGGGAAAAAAGGAGCATGCTGGTAAAAAAAACCTTGGAGATGCTGGTACAAACAATGTATTGTTAATTGTTATTGTTAACAATATAAATGCACAGCCGCAGGAACATATTTGATCAGGGGTGTGCTTGGTGGCCTTAATGTTGCGGGGCGGACTGGGAGTAAAAAAAAGGCCCTGGACTTTGATCCAGACCGGCCCACCAGAACCGGCGCCGGGCAACCGGCGACCACAGCTACCCTGCTAATGCATGCACATTCCGTGTTTAATGTGATGCTAGTTCGGGAGTTCGATACTTAATACGAGCGCGAACTTTTTTGGCCTTTATTTGACAGCTATTTCATGATTGGGCAGACTCACACACGACAACATTGACGCATGTTTTGTATTTATTCTGACACCTTCAGTTTCGCCAATGCTCAAATCCGGACCAAACTGTTAAATTCAATAAAAAATGTGTTGAAGAAAGGGTTTTAGTCCGCCTCTTCACTAACGAAAAGTCTTGCCGGTACGCAAGAACAGGTGCCCGTAGGCTTCAGAGTAAAATGTACCAGCCCACTTCGAGCACTGGGAACGAGTGAACAGTACAGTTGCTATTCAATGGCAGTAGAAAACAGCAAACAACATATTTATGCACAACAATTTATTTGCGCAAAGATGATTTATCCAACAGGAAACACAGAGGTAGATGAAGTGGCAGTAAAGTTAAACAGTACTTACAGCACACCAGTGCAATCATCATCAGCACAAAGTACAGCACGATCATTGGCTTCATGGCTTCTCTTTGAGGTGTTGATGCTATCCAGTGAGAACTGAGGAAAACGTCTGACTGTGACCTGGTGGTTGCACCTGCTTTTATACATGATGAACTCTGTTGTAATCACATTCAGGCTGTTGCCACACACGTTACCTCAGGTGTTACAGGTTTGGTCAGATAACTAAGACAAAGCAAACACGACTTCCAACACAGCTCAGGGTCAGCTGACCAGGGGCGTCGTTAGACCCTTTTTACTGGGGCACGTATACATCTGCTGCAGTATACATCTGCTGTGCCCCAGTATAAATCTACTGTGCCCCAGTATAAATCTACTGTGCCCCAGTATAAATCTACTGTGCCCCAGTATAAATCTGCTGTGCCCCAGTAAAAATCTACTGTGCCCCAGTAAAATCCAAAGTTTGAGTTTTAATAATTTACTTCATTATTCAGTGCATTAATTTAGATAGATAATCCCAGAAAATGTACACAGTAGGCGTATCCCAATCATCGCTTGTAAAAGTGTTCCATGTCAGCGCGCTCTTCTGAGCCAAACAGCCCTTGCAGCACGGACACTGAAGTCCAGGGGGGTCATTCAGAAAGCAGGTTATACAACATAACCAGAAGTTAACTCCCCAGCTGACACCCAGTATTGTAGCAACCTTGCTGTTACTATTTTTCATCTATTCTTGTTTCAATTTAGAAACTTGTTTCAAAGTGTATTATTATGATTATTATGTATTAGGCCTTCTTAATAAAGGAAACAAGGACCAGCATCAGAAACCCTGTCTGACCTATCACAGTCATAGAAAATTAAAACAATGCAAATTTCATCATAGGCTGAATTCAGTTATTCATTAAAGATACTTATTTTACAGAAATTGCTCTTCAAGCCCTTCTATTATGATTGGCAATATCTCATATGTTTGAATCACCTCATTTAACCTCACAGCCGTTTATCTCTAGGCGCAGCGCCTACCAATAGATATTAAGTAGGCTTAGGTGCTCTTATTTTGAAAGGGTTTAAAACTACGCCTTCTCTGAACACAGACAGACACCGGAAGCTGCCAGAATCGCTGAAAGGAAGCGAACGGCGGCCATCTACTTGAGGTCGACAATTGCTTTAAAGGTATTTATTAAACATTCTACATCTCTTTTGATTATAGTTGAAGGTTTTAAACATGGGGCCGCGTGGTTGCCAGTCGATAAGCAATGTCGAAATGCAAACTGTGGCTTTTATTAACCACGGCTTTAAGTTTAGCACACTCCCCACTAGCAGACACGCTCTAGTTACAACCGCAAGTCGACCCTAGACTTGATTTGGAAAATAAATTGGTTGAACAGCAGTCACCTAGCATTATCAGTAATCTTAACGTATCAGCTCTTTGATACGTTCAGCTCTTTTAACCTCCGTGCTTCTGACGTAAACATCAGCTGCAAGGATGTTGCTAAGCAGCTGTAGGCTACTGAAGCATTCACGGGACAGTCTGGTGACGTTCTCATTTTAGAAGACCAATATAAAGCCGTTTGGAGTCGATTTACTCAAATTAAATTACGTTTTGTAGCTATCAGATCAAGTACTGTGGCTCTTTTGGTTGTAGCATTGCGATCTAATATTGTTTTAACTCTTAGTCCCACAACTGGCAGTGGCTGCACGCAATCACTAGCCTAATAGCCCATATACAAGTTTACATTCTTACTCTTGGATTGTTTTTGTGTGGTTTGGGTCGGTTAAAAAGTGCCATACCCCCATATTAAAACAACTGTTTAGGCGGGCCTACATGTGATATTCCAAATACAAGAATGAAACACACGCACCTTTATTCGCTGTTTAACGTTAACCTGTATCCATTTACAATCTATCTATCTGCAGTTGAGCAGAGTCACCACAGATGCCGAGACACTGCTCTGCAGGGGGCTGTAAGTCACGTGACACCAGCGACACTCGCAAAACTGGGATCACTTTTCACAGGTGAGCACATCTATGTGCCTTTAGGCTTACATCTTAGACAGAAGTCACCATATTATTTTCAGATGTCTCCTTGTTACTGCTTTGCAGACTTCGTTTTTGCGAATAATATGAATCACTTTATGTTATGTATTTGTGCCAGATTGCCGAAGCACGGTTCCGTTCGACGGAACCTATGGATCATCAACTCTCAGCGCACCGGGCCGCACGGCCAGGGCACGTGGAACCCCCAGAGCGACTTTATTTATTTCTGCTCCAAACATTTCACCCCGGAAAGCTTTGAGCTGTCTGGAGTCAGGTACGTAGCACCCCAACTATCCAATAGAACCTGGTGAAGCCAAATACATATTCCTACAAATGAAGTTATGTAGGCCTATATCGATCTTATGTAGTATGTATTCTATAGTTCTTTTACCTACCTTGCATATTTTTTTCCCCTTTTAACGCTAACTTTCTTGATAAAAACTTTCAGCGGGTACAGGAGGCTGAAGGATGACGCTCTACCAACCGTGTTTGAAATGTTCCTACAGCCCAAGAATAAAGGGCGAGGGAAAAACGCAAAATAAAAAAGGCAAAAATGCCGCCGTGAACCCGAGGACCAGGTAAAACATGAGTTATGTTTGATTACAGTGTAATGATAGATATCCCCTTTTTATTGTAGAAACCTGTATGGAAGCAAATCAGTCACATGTTTTGAATTTTAAAAACCATTGATAGGTAATATTGACATTTAAATACAATGAATTTCCCCTCTTTAAAATCGAATATGTATTTATACATAAAAAATATTTATTTAAAATGTTTAGGAGGGCCAATGCTCTGAAAGTGGAAACCAGCAAACGGCATGAAGAACTCGAAAAAAGAATCTGAAAACGCCGGTGAACAAACCCAGACCTCAGGCTTGTCTAAGGACGCCCATCAGAACAGCACAGAGGAGAGCAGGACAGAGTCAGACCCTTTAACCCTCACGACCTTCCAGTCCACTGAGACCCCCTCCCTCCCCTCCCAGCCTCACCCAGGCTGTGAGCCTCCCTCCTCCCCCTCCTCCCCCCAGCCTCCCTCTCCGTCCCGCTACATGAGACGCCTCCCCCCTCCTCCTGGCTTCCACCTCCCCAGAGAGCACAGCTACGCTCAGCTCTGCCCCCTAGTGTGGCGGAGGCGTTATGACCGGGCCATCGACAGCCTGGAGAAGTCTCTCCGTCTGCTTAGCGCTGCCCGAAGGAGGGAGAAACCGTCTGCGTCACACCCTCCTCCGACTCCGCGAGAACCGTCTGAAGAACAGCCTTCTGCGCTCCCACGACCCGGCCAGGGAGAGGGGAGGCCAGGGGGGGCCCGGGGGGGGGAGGCCAGGGGGCACAGAGAGGGAGGCTCCAGCCTCCTAGCGCAGGGGGAGAGCGAGGCGGAGGACTTGGGTCTGTTTGAGGAGGGAGCTGGCAGAAGGAGGGGGTGGAAGGGGCGGCCGTGCGGAGCGTCTGAGACCAGGGCAGGCTCTGAGGAGGAGGGGGGGTACTGCTTCTACTGTGGGAGAGGCCGGGAGGAGGAGGTGGGGGGGAGCGGCCAGGGGGAACAGTCAGCTTTGTAACGATGGCGGAGGGACGGAGGTGGGCCCTACGAGTCGTCACGGCGACCGGCCAGGTCGAGATCCTCTGAGAGGAAGGAGGATGTCAAAGAAGGGACGAGACGAGGAGACGGAGGGATCGGCGTCGAACGCAGGAGCGCCCAAAGAAAGCTTCGACTACTACTATTACTGCACCGCAGGCAACGGGGACGACGTGCAGGTCGTTATGCTGGAAATGCCCGACAACACAGTGGAAGCTGCTACCAACCCTTCACCTGTGCTGCAAATTCAAGCTCCGGTGGGCGTCAAGGTAACGGCGTGTCCGTCAGGGGCGTCGCCGCAGGACGTCCAGTACCTGCAGCCCGGCCCCGCCTCCCGGCCCTGCCTTCTGCACGCTGGCCTGGCTCTGGGGCAGGAGGAGGAGCAGCAGCAGGTGTTCTGGATGCAGGAAGACGCAGAGGGGCAGCTACTCCTGACGCCGGTTCCTCCCAAAGAGGAAGGGAGGGCGGAGGGGAAGACGGAGTCGGGGGGCACGCCGACCGTACTGATGTCAGAGGAGGAGTTTCACAGAGTCGGAGAGGAGAA
The DNA here is from genome assembly GCA_903064625.1 of Mallotus villosus. NCBI lineage: Eukaryota > Metazoa > Chordata > Actinopteri > Osmeriformes > Salangidae > Mallotus > Mallotus villosus. Next base: position 128,505 of record CAEFZP010001534.1, read on the forward strand.
GAGGGTGTTTGTAGAGGCTGGGGCTGGAGGGCTCAGGGTTGTGGTGCCCTCTGGTGGCCAGGGGGGGTATGACGTGAGAACAGCAGGGGGGACGGGGGATGTTCGGGAGCGGCTGAAGGAACACCTGGAGGGCTTTCAGCTACAGCTGAGCAACGAGTTGGACTGAGCCAAGCTCTGGAGACGTCCAGCAGAACCAAGGGTGCCAGTGTGTCCTGTAGGCCTCCATTTTGGATCCCAGGTGAATGAGCAGAGCCAAAATGGCACCTTATGTACACTGTAAAATAACCTTGAAGTCGAGGTTTAATAGACATGTCATTGGTTCCTATGTGCGTAAAATGTTTTAACCACGTTGAATTAAAGTTACATGCTGAGAATTTGGTTGTTATACCTGTACTTAATGTGAACCAAGCTAATATGGCAGCTTTACCTGTATGCTGGTAGAAGCAAAAACACTGGAAGCTGCCAATGGTGCTCCTACACCAGTATTGATGGTGTTGATGATTCTACACCAGTATTGATAGTGTTGATTGGGTGAACTAATCAAAGAAACTTGACTTTGAACAAATACTTTATTTGGAACAATTTTTTGAAGTACCATAAAACTATATAAAAATAAAGACAACTTGTAAAAAGTAAAAAAAAAGTGGTTGGAGATGAACGTTACCGACCCATTTTCATCGTTTTTCATAAGTGGTTTTAAGAAACACAGGTTTGGCAAAATCACAGTTCGAGAGCGATAGTAAGATCTGTCCAGTTGTACCAGCATTGTGACGTAATCTCAAGCACATTAAGACCTAGTACTGTCACATCCTGGTGTGCTGCATGATGATGTCACATCCTGGTGTGTCACATCCTGGTGTGCCACATGATGATGTCACATCCTGGTGTGCCACATGATGATGTCACATCCTGGTGTGTCACATGATGATGTCACATCCTGGTGTGCTACATGATGATGTCACATCCTGGTGTGCCACGTGATGATGTCACATCCTGGTGTGCCACATCCTGGTGTGCTACGTGATGATGTCACATCCTGGTGTGCTACGTGATGATGTCACATCCTGGTGTGCCACATCCTGGTGTGCCACATGATGATGTCACATCCTGGTGTGCTACGTGATGATGTCACATCCTGATGTGCTACATGATGATGTTTTGCCTCCTTAAGCGTGGGCAGGTGAACACACACCTTAACCCTTCAGTGGTTGAGTCTGTTCTGAAGCCATGTCAGGAACCACGAGAAGCAGCTAGCTTCTCCATCTCGTCTGGGTTCTAAACAGCGGCCCCTCAAAATAATTTACAGCACATAAACAATACGACTTATTCTCATTCCTGTCAGATTATTCACACGGTCTAGAGTACCAATCCAGAACAAATCTGAACATATTATAATACCACAGTTTTACAGGCCGTACAGTCCAGACATGAATTATAGTTCGACATGTAAGCTGTTGAAAATATGCTGACTGAAGAAGTCTGCTGCAAACAGCCATGCAGATGTAGATGCAGATGTAGATGCAGATGTAGATGCAGATGTAGATGCAGATGTAGATGCAGATGCAGATGCAGACGTAGATGCAGATGTAGATGCAGATGTAGATGCAGACGTAGATGCAGATGTAGATGCAGATGTAGATGCAGACGTAGATGCAGACGTAGATGCAGATGTAGATGCAGACGTAGATGCAGATGTAGATGCAGACGTAGATGCAGATGTAGATGCAGACGTAGATGCAGATGTAGATGCAGATGTAGATGCAGATGTAGATGCAGATGTAGATGCAGATGTAGATGCAGATGTAGGGTCTAAACCCCATTAAGGTCCACAGTTCAGCCCCAGTAGGAAGGCTGCAGTACTCCTTTAGCAGGGCTGGCCTCCCACAGTGAGGCTGGCCTCCCACAGTGAGGCTGACCTCCCACAGCGAGGCTAGCCTCCCACAGTGAGGCTGGCCTCCCAGCCTGGAGAGAGGAGGCCTCCCGTCCCCTACATGGGGATGTTGGGAAGATGTCCGTTGGAACCCTTGGGTGTCCCGTTGCTCAGCGCTCCGTTGGCCTTGCCGTTCTGCTTGTCGGGGCCGTGCGGGGACTGCCCGCCCCTGAGGGCCTCTCGCTCGTGTGCCGCCCCCCTCTCGGACTCCCTCCCCGGGGCGGCCTGGGGGGCAGTCCGCCTGCGGCAGCGCCGCTTCATCCTGTACAAGCCCAGGGTCAGCAGGAGGCTCACGCACATTGCCAGCAGGACAGACACCACCACCAGCTCCTTCAGGTAGGTCTGTCCCCGTGACAACAGCAGCTGGTCTCCCCCGGCGGGCGGCTCCGCGAGGTCCGGCCAGAGAGAGAGGTTCCTGCTGGTGGGTCTGGTGGAGACGTGGGTCTCACTGGGGAGCATCGTCGGCGTTCGCTTCCTCAGCCCCTCCTCGGTCAGTCCTGGGTGGGGTCGCGTGGACGAGGAGGTGGCCTGTTCCGTCGCTGCGGCGGGGGTGGGCAGGGCCGGTTTGTAGGAGCGGGGTGGAGGTGGAGGAGGAGAGGAGGTAGGCTGGGGAGTGGTGCTAGTCTTCTGTCTGACCTGGTACACGGCCAGGGTCTGCTGGAAGCCGTTCTCCGTGGAGAGGCACAGGTAGTGTCCGAGGGTGACGGGCGAGGCCAGGAAGGCGAGGCTCCCGTCCTGCAGCTGCAGGTAGATCTGGGGGTCCAGGTGGCTGTTGGGACGCTCCCAGTGGCGCCGGGCGAGGAGCGACGCCTCCGGACACTGCAGACGCACCACCTCGTTCAGAGACACGGACACCAGCTCACCTGGGGGACACAGCACACCCACAGGTCAGGAGGGACAGCACACCCACAGGTCAGGAGATACTCCACAGCAGGTATCACCCGTCTTATATGATCAAATCAAAATGTATTTATATAGCCCTTTTTACACGCAAGCATGTCACAGAGGGCTTCACATACGCCCATAGAGCTGCCCCTCAACCAACCTAAACCCTCAAGGAAGACAAGGAAAAACTCCCAGAAAAACTCAACGCAAGAGAAAAAAAGGGAAGAAACCTTGGGAGGAGCAATTCAGTGATCAATTCCTTTCACTGTTTGGGTCATTTCTTTCACTACTGTTTAAGCCTTCTTCACTGTTTGCTCATGACCATCAGTACCATTACGGTGGGAAAGGACAGCACACACAACTGACTAGTACGGTTGTAAAATAAACAGCTGAAAGGTTCACCTGTGGGCAGTTTCTGTCCGAATCTGGAGCTGCGAGTCAAAGGCAGGGCTTGACAAGCCTCGAGAACGTTTCCCGTCTCCACATCCTGGCCTCTGTGGAGGGATATCTACAGTGAGTGGTCAGGTCATACAATAACAGCATCTCTGTGGAGGGATATCTACAGTGAGTGGTCAGGTCATACAATAACAGCACCTCTGTGGAGGGATATCTACAGTGAGTGGTCAGGTTATACAATAACAGCACCTCTGTGGAGGGATATCTACAGTGAGTGGTCAGGTTATACAATAACAGCACCTCTGTGGAGGGATATCTACAGTGAGTGGTCAGGTTATACAATAACAGCACCTCTGTGGAGGGATATCTACAGTGAGTGGTCAGGTTACACAATAACAGCACAGCAGACAGATGGTGATGTTACAAATCCCCAGGATGTAGAATAACTGTCCCATGTCCCCTAGTTATGACATCATACTGACGCGTTGGCGGACAGTGTGGAGGCGTCGGTGCAGACGGCGCTGGCGTGGTCCCAGGCACAGAAGGGATCCTGGGCCAGGACACACTCAGCACAGCTCTGGGCCAGCGAGCAGTTAGCCACCGGGACCCTCACCACCCCCTCCGAGGAGCCCACCATCACCACACCCTGCTGGGACACAGGAGGTGAGGGGTTAAACACACACACACACACACACACAGACACACACACACACACTGACACACACACACACACACACACACACACACACACTGACACACACACACACACACACACACACTGACACACACACACTGACACACACACACACACACACACACATACCGGTTATTGTACCCATGTGAGGACCTTGACTCAAACCCCACGAAGTGAGGGCCACCCTATCTGGAGGAGCAGGGAGGCTGCAAAAATATATTTCTGCACTAGGTGGCTCTCACGAGGCCAGAAGTCACCTCAAAATCACGATACACTCGTCAGAAAAAAATATGTCCACAGACCCGTGAAAGTGAGGACCACTGGTTACTACTTGGTTACTAGGCAGATTTGAGATCACATGACTTTTTTTATCCACCGGATCTCCATTTTTTATTTATGCCGCTCAAATACAGACTATGGCTTTTACTTTAGTTGTCGACAAACCACATTTTAATTAAACTGTTTAATGTAAATGCAGATTGTGGTGTATGAGTTTTAATTCACTTATTTTGATAATGTATTTGTACTTCCGAACTATTACAGATGCGTTAGCAATTTTGGCATGCAATTATTTAGGCCATATAGACCTACACGCACGAAGATTATTTCAACAACGCAGAATGCAAATGTATTTAGGCTAACGAAGCAGATTAATACCGTTAAGTCATTCACAAATGCTACAATACTGAGGATTTTTCTAAGAGCTAAAATGAATATGTTTGCCTATCAAATGCCATACAGATCTTTCGCAGTTCAGAGCCACCAACAACCTTGAGTTCCGTTCGTAAAAAATCACTGACTAATTACGACAGGCTTTCTTAAATTGGCAAACGTCTGTAATGCCTTGCTGTTTAAGTCTTGTAGAGCTAAACCGCAAAAATAAAAGGATACTCACATAAACCGACATGTTTTTACATTCTTTTGTAAACCTGGTTTATTCCAATGGGGATTTTTTCTTCGCGCAATTTGCACAAACTATATTTACCAACCATGCTACTGACGTTCAATAGCAATAGCGGTGACGTCACGATGACAGGCAGCACGCGCTGGACGGTCGAGCGATAGAACTCGAGATGGAGGGGAGTGGTTGAACACATCATATATGAGCATTGCTCCACCTGTCCTAAATAGAGTACTAGTTTAGGTAAATAAAGTATGAATCAATTCAAAAGATTATAGGAGTGGTGGCCATATCATATGCAAATCAGCATAAGGGTTGATAATGCAAAAGCTTCAGAATCCAGTTAGTTTTCACATACAATTAATTATCTTTGGTGATGTTGGTGCAGACAAACACAGTAGTTATATAAAGATTGATAAATATTGCTAACTACTAGGCATATATGCATCCAGACCCCCCAGCACTACAGCCTGACCCCTGTTCGAAAATTCAAGGCATTGGAACACCCTAAACATCCCCACAAATATTCTTGCTGAGAAACTCACCACCAGCTTCCACCTAGATGACCAACTTACCCTGTGGATAATGGACCTTACTGACTAGTCAGAGTTCTGGTCAACACCTTCTTTGACCTCCAACACACTTGAACCGGTTCCTCAAAGGGCTGTGTCCTCTCACCCCTGCAGATAATTCTCTGCACTGTTGACAGCAGGTCCACACAGACAGTTCAGAGATCCCAAGGAATCTTAAGGCATGCCATGTGCTTAGTCTTTCCTGGCTGTCCTTGGCCGGGTTTCCCAGATTCATTAAGAAGCTCTTAAGCGCTAAGATCTTCTTAGGAGCGTGGTTAGAGAGCTTTCATTGGCTTAGAGAGCTCCTAAGAAGCTCTTAGCACTTAAGAGGTTCTTAACGAATCTGGGAAACCACGTTTTTATGGTTATGTGCTTGCCTGTGTGGTTCTGTTCTGGCCTGTGTGGCTGACTGTGCTGGCCTGTGTGGCTGACTGTGCTGGCCTGTGTGGCTGACTGTGCTGGCCTGTGTCGTTCTGTTTTGGCCTGTGCTGCTGACTGTCCTGGCTGTGTGGTTATGTGCTTGCCTGTGTGGCTGACTATCCTGGCCTGTGTGGCTGACTATTCTGGCCTGTGTGGTTATGTGCTTGCCTGTGTGGTTCTGTTCTGGCCTGTGTGGCTGACTGTGCTGGCCTGTGTGGCTGACTGTGCTGGCCTGTGTGGCTGACTGTGCTGGCCTGTGTCGTTCTGTTTTGGCCTGTGCTGCTGACTGTCCTGGCTGTGTGGTTATGTGCTTGCCTGTGTGGCTGACTATCCTGGCCTGTGTGGCTGACTGTCCTGGCCTGTGTGGTCATGTGCTTGCCTGTGTGGTTGACTATCCTGGCCTGTGTGGTTCTGTTCTGGCCTGTGTGGTTATGTTCTGGCCTGTGTGTCTGACTGTACTGGCCTGTGTGGTTATGTTCTGGCCTGTGTGTCTGACTGTCCTGGCCTGTGTGGTCATGTGCTTGCCTGTGTGGCTGACTGTGCTTGCCTGTGTGGTTCTGTTCTGGCCTGTGTGGTTCCGTTCTGGCCTGTGTGGTTATGTGCTTGCCTGTGTGGTCCTGTTCTGGCCTGTGTGGCTGACTGTGCTGGCCTGTGTCGTTCTGTTTTGGCCTGTGCTGCTGACTGTCCTGGCTGTGTGGTTATGTGCTTGCCTGTGTGGCTGACTGTCCTGGCCTGTGTGGCTGACTATCCTGGCCTGTGTGGCTGACTATCCTGGCCTGTGTGGTTATGTGCTTGCCTGTGTGGCTGACTATCCTGGCCTGTGTGGCTGACTATTCTGGCCTGTGTGGTTATGTGCTTGCCTGTGTGGTTCTGTTCTGGCCTGTGTGGCTGACTGTACTGGCCTGTGTCGTTCTGTTTTGGCCTGTGCTGCTGACTGTCTGGCTGTGTGGTATGTGCTTGCCTGTGTGGTTCTGTTCTGGCCTGTGTGGCTGACTGTACTGGCCTGTGTCGTTCTGTTTTGGCCTGTGCTGCTGACTGTCCTGGCTGTGTGGTTATGTGCTTGCCTGTGTGGCTGACTATCCTGGCCTGTGTGGCTGACTATCCTGGCCTGTGTGGTTATGTGCTTGCCTGTGTGGTTCTGTACTGGCCTGTGTGGTTCTGTTTTGGCCTGTGTGGCTGACTGTCCTGGCCTGTGTGGTCATGTGCTTGCCTGTGTGGCTGACTATCCTGGCCTGTGTGGTTATGTGCTTGCCTGTGTGGTTCTGTCTTGGCCTGTGTGGCTGACTGTGCTGGCCTGTGTGGTTCTGTCTTGGCCTGTGTGGCTGACTGTGCTTGCCTGTGTGGTTCTGTTTTGGCCTGTGTGGTTCCGTTCTGGCCTGTGTGGTTATGTGCTTGCCTGTGTGGTCCTGTTCTGGCCTGTGTGGCTGACTGTGCTGGCCTGTGTCGTTCTGTTTTGGCCTGTGCTGCTGACTGTCCTGGCTGTGTGGTTATGTGCTTGCCTGTGTGGCTGACTATCCTGGCCTGTGTGGCTGACTATCCTGGCCTGTGTGGCTGACTATCCTGGCCTGTGTGGTTATGTGCTTGCCTGTGTGGCTGACTATCCTGGCCTGTGTGGCTGACTATTCTGGCCTGTGTGGTTATGTGCTTGCCTGTGTGGTTCTGTTCTGGCCTGTGTGGCTGACTGTACTGGCCTGTGTCGTTCTGTTTTGGCCTGTGCTGCTGACTGTCCTGGCTGTGTGGTTATGTGCTGGCCTGTGTGGCTGACTATCCTGGCCTGTGTGGCTGACTATCCTGGCCTGTGTGGTTATGTGCTTGCCTGTGTGGTTCTGTACTGGCCTGTGTGGTTCTGTTTTGGCCTGTGTGGCTGACTGTCCTGGCCTGTGTGGTCATGTGCTTGCCTGTGTGGCTGACTATCCTGGCCTGTGTGGTTATGTGCTTGCCTGTGTGGTTCTGTCTTGGCCTGTGTGGCTGACTGTGCTGGCCTGTGTGGTTCTGTCTTGGCCTGTGTGGCTGACTGTGCTTGCCTGTGTGGTTCTGTTTTGGCCTGTGTGGTTCCGTTCTGGCCTGTGTGGTTATGTGCTTGCCTGTGTGGTCCTGTTCTGGCCTGTGTGGCTGACTGTGCTGGCCTGTGTCGTTCTGTTTTGGCCTGTGCTGCTGACTGTCCTGGCTGTGTGGTTATGTGCTTGCCTGTGTGGCTGACTATCCTGGCCTGTGTGGCTGACTATCCTGGCCTGTGTGGCTGACTATCCTGGCCTGTGTGGTTATGTGCTTGCCTGTGTGGCTGACTATCCTGGCCTGTGTGGCTGACTATTCTGGCCTGTGTGGTTATGTGCTTGCCTGTGTGGTTCTGTTCTGGCCTGTGTGGCTGACTGTACTGGCCTGTGTCGTTCTGTTTTGGCCTGTGCTGCTGACTGTCCTGGCTGTGTGGTTATGTGCTTGCCTGTGTGGCTGACTATCCTGGCCTGTGTGGCTGACTATCCTGGCCTGTGTGGTTATGTGCTTGCCTGTGTGGTTCTGTACTGGCCTGTGTGGTTCTGTTTTGGCCTGTGTGGCTGACTGTCCTGGCCTGTGTGGTCATGTGCTTGCCTGTGTGGCTGACTATCCTGGCCTGTGTGGTTATGTGCTTGCCTGTGTGGTCATGTGCTTGCCTGTGTGGCTGACTATCCTGGCCTGTGTGGTTATGTGCTTGCCTGTGTGGTTCTGTCTTGGCCTGTGTGGCTGACTGTGCTGGCCTGTGTGGTTCTGTCTTGGCCTGTGTGGCTGACTGTGCTTGCCTGTGTGGTTCTGTTTTGGCCTGTGTGGCTGACTCTTCTGGCCTGTGTGGTTCTGTTCAGGCCAACCTCTCCCAAGGCCACGTCAAGATTTCAGATCGCATAGGTGGTGGGGGAGGGGTATCTGGATAAGAGCGGCTGCTAATTGACTAGATGTATCGTTTTCAAACTGCCACTTCTCCCAAGGCCACACAATATGCAGCCTTAGGTCCAACTTTTATGACTGGCACAAATGTTTATCTGGTAATGTTAGGAGACTATTCAAAGTGGGCAATTAATTAATCTATACCAAATACATTGCATGCAATTACATAATTGCATAGACTATGCAATGCAAAGTTTGGCTAAATATCGGATAAAAAGTTTAGTCATAAGTCTGAAAAATATTGTGAATAAGCTAAAAGTAGTATTATTCAAAACATTTCCTACTTAGAATGTATTTACATAAGTTTAAAAAAATCTGGGTAAATTTGAGAAGTCTCTCAAGATTTCAGATCGCATTCAGTCAGTGCAGAGCAGAGGTGGTGGGGGAGGGGTATCTGGATAAGAGCGGCTGCTAATTGACTAGATGTATCGTTTTCAAACTGCCACTTCTCCCAAGGCCACACAATATGCAGCCTTAATATGTCTCCCAACTTTTATGACTGGCACGCAAGTGTGTATCTGGTTATGTTAGGAGACTATTCAAAGTGTGAAATTAATTAATCTATACCAAATACATTTCATGCAACGACATCATTGCATAGACTATGCAATGCGAATATCAGATCAACATTTACAGTTAAGTCACTAATCTCTAAAATCTCAAGGACAAGCTAAAAGTAGCATTATTCAAAACCTTTTCCTGAATATGTATACGTATAGAATTCATCATATGTAAAACAATCAGAGCTTGATATATCTGTCAAGAAGTCAGATCGCGAGTGCAGGGCAGAGGGTGTGGGGTAAGGGCTTCGTGCTTCGCGGAGAGAAGCAGACATTTGGCTAATGCACATCATAAAGCAACTAAAGCCGTATCCCGGACATTTTCGCAAATTTCGAAATCTTGGCCAGACGTTTTTTAATGGTCCTAAAATGAGGACATGTCAAGGAATAAAAAAAATAATTAATGACAAAATCGCCATTGATTTTTACAAACTGTATGTTTGGCCTACATTCTAATAAACATTGAACTAGCTGCCCTTATACTTTTTTTGCCAAATCTAAAATATAATATGTGAGACATTTAATTGATTAACTGATATATAAATTAATCCAGGTCTATGTATTGCATTTGAGTTGCCCAATTAAATGAAGCAAAGGCAGGTGGGCTGCTTGAAACCACTTCTTTCCTCTCCCTTGGTCATGTGGTGAAAATTCTAGCCAATCAGAAAAATAGCCCTGATTCAGACACCAATCAAAAAAGGTCTCCAACTCAATGGGAAAATCCGAATGCAACACCAAGCCTGGCCTACAGGGGTGCCCTAGAGCATAGCGCCAAAACACAGTTTTCGACGGCCTACCACATAGGTGAGGACTTTTGCTGATATTTGCAGTAATGGATGCCTATGGTCATAGGGTGTCAGTGTAAGAGTTTGAAGAGATTTGCTTGTGAGGACCATCAAAAATGTCCTCACAAAGAAAAATGTCCTCACTTTAAAGGTCTGTTGTCAGGTTGTGGTCCTCACAAGTGTAGTATTACAAACACACACTGACACACACACACACACACACACTGACACACACACACACACACACTGACACACACACACACACTGACACACACACACACACACTGACACACACACACACACTGACACACACACACACTGACACACACACACACACTGACACACACACACACACTGACACACACACACACACACACACTGACACACACACACACTGACACACACACACACACACTGACACACACACACACACACACACACACACTGACACACACACACACACACACACTGACACACACACACACACACACACACACTGACACTGGGGGCACACTGACCCACACACACACACACACACACACACACACACACACACACACACACACACACTGACCCACACACACACTGACACACACACACACTGACACACACACACACACACACACACACACACACACACACACACACACACACACACTGACCCACACACACACTGACCCACTCACACACTGACCCAAACACACTGGCAATCACTCTATCAGATTCATCATATATACTGTATGTACAAATGAAGTGCAGGGGGGGAGCTTGACCTTGGACAGAGAGAGAAGCAGGTTCTTCACAGGCTGCGGATGCTTCAGGACCTGGATCTCCTCGATGATGTGAGCTCCCGTCTCCAGCAGCACAGCCTTGTGGAGGAACCCAGATTCTACAAGGACAGAGGAGTGGAAAACAGCTCATACAACCACTTCTGAGAGCTGTGAGCAACCAACACGTTTTTGTTGTCAGTGCATTTTCGATGCCTTTTAAAATTCTAAACATTATGGCACTGATTTGCTTCCATAATGTTCAAGGTGAACAGCTCTATGATCTGACAGCATCAGATATAGATATGATGCTTTCAGTCTATAGATACTGTGGGAATTTCAACAACCTATTTATCCTTCATTACCGTGACCAGCATGAGCAATTCCACCTTCGACCAGCAGAGGGTGCTACATTACTCCAACTAGCATCTCTAACCCTCCTCCCATCTAGCGGGCACTCCGGTTCACTTATCTTGTTGTTTATGCTGCAGTTTAAAAATCAGTCCCGTATGGTAAACAACTTTTTTTCCCATGGGTCAGGCACATCCGCTTAGCACTAATGAGCATCAGTTATCGGCGTAATTCTTGTTTTTTCAAATTAGGCATCCCTGCTCCCGACCCCTTCCTGGTCACACCTGTGAGGAGGAACAGGACTGTGTATCACACCTGTGAGCAGGAACAGGACTGTGTATCACACCTGTGAGGAGGAACAGGGCTGTGTATCACACCTGTGAGCAGGAACAGGGCTGTGTATCACACCTGTGAGCAGGAACAGGGCTGTGTATCACACCTGTGAGCAGGAACAGGACTGTGTATCACACCTGTGAGCAGGAACAGGACTGTGTATCACACCTGTGAGCAGGAACAGGACTGTGTAGTCCCTCCCGTTGGCTGCTGGGACTCTCAGGACGGCCAGCTGTGTGTAGAGCTGCTCGTTTGCCTCCAGGGTCACACTCTGACCCAGCGAGCGCACGCTCTCCTCCGCGAGGAAGTTCTCTTTGATGAAGCGCAGAGTGTTGTCTGAAGCGTTGTGAAGGCCACACTGAGGGGAAAGAGGAGGTTAGGAACTCAAAGTAGTTTTGTACGGTTTTGCCAACATGCTTGGTTTGCTCAACTGCCCCCGGTCTCTCCCTCACCTCTCCTGACCCCGGTCTCTCCCTCACCTCTCCTGCCCCCGGTCTCTCCCTCACCTCTCCTGCCCCCGGTCTCTCCCTCACCTCTCCTGCCCCCGGTCTCTCCCTCACCTCTCCTGCCCCCGGTCTCTCCCTCACCTCTCCTGCCCCCGGTCTCTCCCTCACCTCTCCTGCCCCCGGTCTCTCCCTCACCTCTCCTGCCCCCGGTCTCCCCCTCACCTCTCCTGGGTTAGCAACCTTCTCCTGACCCCGGTCTCTTCCCGGTCTCTCCCTCACCTCTCCTGGGTTAGCGACCTTCTCCTGCACCCTGGTGCTCCACCGTAGCGTGTCCCGGTTCAGGACCTTGTAGTTCCCGGAGAAGACGGCCTTGACGTCGCCCAGGCGGAACGCACACACCGCAGAACGACCAGAAGTAGCAGACCTGCGTGAAGACGGAACATCAAGACGATCAGAAACCTAACATCTGAATTAGGTTCGCAAAGAACTCCACAATGGGGGAACATTTATAATTATTTTGGAAGTGGGTGGTATTTAACATTTCAACAATATTCCAAATAAACCCCCACAGTATAATTCCTCAAACTGTTTAGCGACGTGACTGAACGGACCACTGAGAGCTGAAGATGCCGTAGAAGAGGGTGTCGTCCGCGTCGCCGCCCTCTGGTGGCGGGAGGGTGAACATGTCCTGCAGGACGCTGTAGGGCAGCTGCCCCCCAGCCTGCCCCCCAGCCTGGCACAGCAGCTGGGCCTTGGCGAAGGTGGTCCAGCGCCTCTGCAGCGTCCTCTGGCCTCCCACGTCCGTCTGAGCCGGGAGGACAACGTTAGGGACAGGGGAAGTGATGTCACGCACGGGGGAAGTGATGTCACGCACGGGGGAAGTGATGTCACGCACGGGGGAAGTGATGTCACGCACGGGGGAAGTGATGTCATGCACGGGGGAAGTGATGTCATGTGTTGGTGGGACAGCCTTTTGGATGCTGCTGTTAAGTGGGGTGGTGGGGGACATGTCCCAAGCATGCGACCAAGATGGTTTTCACAAACTAAAATACAGACAGGCTAACTGCTGGTCCTCTACATCACAACAACTTTCTTTTTGCTTACTGTGCAGACTTGGGCAATTCGAGACACAGTGAATTTTTCAATGAAGTCGTATTCCCTCCCTTCTTCACTGAAGAAGAAGTAGATCTTGTCTTCACTGGGGATGAAGCTGGAGCTGATGAACGTAGGATCTAACAGAAAACAAAGAAAGTGGATGAATGACTTCCACCTGCACCTCCTCTTCTCACCAGCAGGGGTTTGCGGTGGAGGTAGAACACAATCAGAATCAATTCTCTTGTGGTAATTCTCACAGAACCAGAGGTATTTGGCGGATGTTTAGTATGAAAGGCTTTGTGTTGTGTTTGGTCTGAGACACCTACCCTCCAGCCATCCTAACGTGTCGTCCAGTTTCAGGTCAACATGGCTGCCCTCACTGAGGTGACGAGAGATGACGGGACGATTCCCCCTGTAGTCAGCCACCGTCCCCGTGTACAGCTCTCCATCTGAGGGCCAGCACACACACACACACATTCAATACACCCATGTACAGCACACACACACACACACATTCAATACACCCATGTACAGCACACACACACATTCAATACACCCATGTACAGCACACACACACACATTCAATACACCCATGTACAGCACACACACACACACACATTCAATACACCCATGTACAGCACACACACACACACATTCAATACACCCATGTACAGTACACACACACATTCAATACACCCATGTACAGCACACACACACATTCAATACACCCATGTACAGTACACACACACATTCAATACACCCACGTACAGTACACACACACATTCAATACACCCATGTACAGTACACACACACATTCAATACACCCATGTACAGTACACACACACATTCAATACACCCACGTACAGTACACACACACATTCAATACACCCATGTACAGTACACACACACATTCAATACACCCATGTACAGTACACACACACATTCAATACACCCACGTACAGTACACACACACATTCAATACACCCACGTACAGTACACACACACATTCAATACACCCATGTACAGTACACACACACATTCAATACACCCATGTACAGTACACACACACATTCAATACACCCACGTACAGTACACACACACATTCAATACACCCATGTACAGTACACACACACATTCATTACACAATAACGGAGAGGGGAGGGGGGGTTGAACCTGCAACCTCTAGATCTGCACACGCTCTAACCACCTCTTTCTCCAGCGCTCCTCTGATGGTTCTGAGATCTTACCTACGGTGATGGCTGTGTTGCGCTGGTAGGGGTCGTAGGGGCAGCGCCCCCTGCCCTCCTCAGGTTTGCCCCCGGGCCCTGGAACCAGGGAGAAGCTGTCCGTGTTCTGGGGGGGAAACAGACCGGCAACATTCACATCTAGGAAGTAAGTTACAAAGTAAGTGCAACAAGTAAAACCAAACCATGATTCTTTAACATGCTCTACAACCAAAGATTTTGGGGTGTCAAGACAAATATACAGTACTGTGCAAAAGACTTTGGCACAATGAAAAAATATTAGAAAGTATAGAAATAATGAGGAAAAAAATCTAAATGAAACAAAAAAGTTAGCAAAATGAATGTAAAACGTCTTGGGACTAAGACTTTTATCTATACATTTTGGAAGTCGTTTTGGATAAAAGCGTCTGCTAAATGTAATAATGTAATCTGTGCAACAGGCAGAACCAAACCCTGATTCATACAGGCTCTCACACGCACTACAGTGAGAACACCACTGCATGCACTACAGTGAGAACACCACTGCATGCACTACAGTGAGAACACCACTGCATGCACTACAGTGAGATCACCACTGCATGCACTACAGTGAGAACACCACTGCATGCACTACAGTGAGATCACCACTGCATGCACTACAGTGAGAACACCACTGCACACACTACAGTGAGAACACCACTGCACGCACTACAGTGAGAACACCACTGCACGCACTACAGTGAGAACACCACTGCACGCACTACAGTGAGAACACCACTGCACGCACTACAGTGAGAACACCACTGCATGCACTACAGTGAGAACACCACTGCATGCACTACAGTGAGAACACCACTGCACGCACTACAGTGAGAACACCACTGCATGCACTACAGTGAGAACACCACTGCACGCACTACAGTGAGAACGCCACTGCATGCACTACAGTGAGAACACCACTGCATGCACTACAGTGAGAACACCACTGCATGTACTACAGTGAGAACGCCACTGCACGCACTACAGTGAGAACACCACTGCATGTACTACAGTGAGAACACCACTGCATGCACTACAGTGAGAACACCACTGCATGTACTACAGTGAGAACACCACTGCATGCACTACAGTGAGAACACCACTGCATGCACTACAGTGAGAACACCACTGCATGCACTACAGTGAGAACACCACTGCATGCACTACAGTGAGAACACCACTGCACGCACTACAGTGAGAACACCACTGCATGCACTACAGTGAGAACACCACTGCATGCACTACAGTGAGAACACCACTGCATGCACTACAGTGAGAACACCACTGCACGCACTACAGTGAGAACACCACTGCATGTACAGGAAACAGAGTCAACACAGCGATGGCTCAAACCAGTTGCAGAAGGCACATTGTGACACACTGTCTCTGAATGAATCAACAGCAGAACTAGGTTAAACAGAACGAGCTAAAGGAAATTGAGCAGCAGTCTGTAGATCATACTGGGAGCAGAGCAGGAAATCATTCACCTCCTGCTAGGCACCAGCATGTTGCTCAACAGGGACCTCTCGCATGTCTCCAATACATCTGGACTGATTCGCTTAGCCTGGTCTCTCAGCAACCATATTATGGGATTGGCATTTAATGCAGAACTGAATACTCATTTACAAGTATTGTATGTATATGGGAAGAAATATCCTACTTTAGCCACATGAAAGGGCTTCACAGGAGAGGAGAGAGACAGAAAGCGAGAGATGATAGAAACTAGAAACGGGATGTACAACATGCTACAGGTGTAAGAACATGGATGTCTTCGTTAGATAACAGATGTTCCTCTACCAGTACACCGCTTGAGATAGCAAATAAGCTATGTCTCTAATGTCTTGTTTTAGAACAAAATGTAAAAACACTTATCCAAAGTGACATGCAAATAATCTACAGTCCATGCAAACACAGTGCGGTATGTAGTAGAGAGAGGATGAGTATAGGAGTGTATTACTATGTAGGTGCAGCGTGGGGCTGAAGGCGTACGTCCCGCAGGCGTAGATGTGGGTGGAGTTGAGGAACTGGAGGACCCGGATGAAGTTAGGACAGTCTGCCTGGAATAGGAAACAACTCATTTACTTCTTGTTTGATTATTGAATGACAAGTTGCTAGGATGGGTCTGGGATGGTTAACTTGCTAGGTTGCCCTGGGTCTGTGGGTCTGTGGGTCTGGGATGGTTAACTTGCTAGATTGCCCTGGGTTTGGGAGGGTTAACTTGCTAGGTTGCCCTGGGTCTGTGGGTCTGGGGTGGTTAACTTGCTAGGTTGCCCTGGGTCTGGGATGGTTAACTTGCTAGGTTGCCCTGGGTCTGGGATGGTTCACTTGCTAGGTTGCCCTGGGTCTGTGGGTCTGGGGTGGTTAACTTGCTAGGTTGCCCTGGGTCTGTGGGTCTGGGATGGTTCACTTGCTAGGTTGCCCTGGGTCTGTGGGTCTGTGGGTCTGTGGGTCTGGGATGGTTAACTTGCCTGGTCCTTCCCCTTCATGGAACAGTCACCTAGGTCCTTGTCTGAGGGAGCCCAGTCCAGCTGAGGGAGGAATGAGGAGAGGTTAGGGTTTAGCTAGCAGCTGAGGAGAACCAGAGGTTAGGGTTTAGCTAGCAGCTGAGGAGAACCAGAGGTTAGGGTTTAGCTAGCAGCTGTGTTTGTGTTCTACCAGCTCCACAGACCGTCTCCAGGGGAGACCACACTGCAGCTGACTCGTGAGGAACACAAGCAATCAAATAAATGCCATCTCTAAAATACTCTTTTTAGAGATGGTCTAAATAGTTACTCTCTTTAGACTCTGGTCCCAATGCAATTATTCTCTCTCTTTCTCTAACCTCTGCTCTCAATACAATTATTGTTTTTATAAAAAGCAGCCAGACATCTGCTTCCTGTCCCTGGGGAGAACCCGTCCATCGTAGACGCTCACCTGTCCCCGCATCACAATGGAGTCCTGCTGGCTGACGTCCAATGAGAGCACGGCATCCCGCGCACCCACAAACAGCGTGTCGGCGTCGGCGCTTAGCAACAGCGTGGTGGTGTTGCTGACGTCTGGGGTGTAGAAGCCGGTGACGACCCTCCCTGGAGATCCTGTTCAACACAGAGAGAGAGGCTGTTACCAGGTACCAGCCCTCAGTACAAAGTACTTTGCAAGCCATTTTTGTAGCTAAAAAGTTGCAGCAAAGAGGTTATGTTGAAGTGGCTTTAGAGTGCCTTAGCTCATCTCCCATATTAATAGAATTATGATATTCAAAGTGCTCGATTAAAGTGTACACCCAGATCATTGCCAAAGCTGTTTCCTGTTGTTGGAAAGCAGGTCTGTGTATTTTCAGACTGAAAACAATAAGACAACATTCAAAGGCGGTGTCTTTTTTAAATTTTATATAAATAATAGAATCTCAGAGTATTAGTATATCTGTCAGTGCGTTTACATGATGGTAGTAATTCGAATCTTGCTTAATTCGAATAATGCTACTCTCTGGCGGAACTGGATTATCCGAATGTACATGCAAGTGAATAAACCGAATTATTGGCCGAAAGCATGTAATATCCCAGTCCGATACGTGGCGCTGTTTTCATTACAACTAGTGGTGATACAGCCATTTCCGCTTGACCTCTTCACCACTACCAACAACAACAACCATAGATATATATATAAAGGCGTTTACATATATTTATGACAACAACATCAACATTTCGAGAAAGATGGAAAGGTGACGCTACGTCCCTCTACATTTCGTGCATGATGACAGTAGGAGTAGCCTACTGCGAATGCAAACGGCAATATTGGCTAGATTGATAAAGTAGAGAAGACGCCGCCGAAAGAACATGGATAATTTAATTCAGACCACCAATATGTGGTTGCACTTTGTCACAGTACCACAAAGGTCTCGACGAACAGTCTTGATGAAGAGCAAACACAAAGTCTTCTGGGTTGTACATCGCGTTGTTTGCTCCTGGCAGCGACAACCTTTTTCGACTTCCGTGTCACGACCTGGGAGGGTGGCTCAAGCATGCGCAAAGACGCTGAATCCAGTTCATAGTCCGATTAAGCGTTTACATGCATGCGTTATTCGAATTATCAATCGAATCGGACAGAGTTATCCCGGGGTGTCGATCGGATCGTAGTCGGATCGCAATGATTCGAATTAAAGTGTTTACAAGAAACTGATAATTCTATTTCAATCCGATTAAGACAGTAATTCGAATGCATGTAACCGCAGTGAATGACACGTTTCACGTAATACTGTAATTATATATTAAATCAGAGAATCATCCAATCAGATAATTGGATGACTACAGGCTAAAATCAAGGTTTTGGCACAGCAGGACATGACCCGGCTGCAAACTGACACAACAACTCCATGACGCTTCCATTTAAAGAACGCCAGACAACAAAAAACAGTGTTCCACTCACCCAGGGGAAAGGAAAGCCTTGGTGTCATCCCCATCAGACAGGGGCTGATCAGTCCCAAGAGGACAGACAGAGACACCACCGTCTGGGGATCCATGACGAGTCAGATAACTAGGAGGCGGCTCGTCAACTGTGGGAGAACGCGTGGTACTTCTTCTTTGGTGTCAGAGACTAGATGGTAGGAAGTACCACAGAAGAAGACACTGTCTCTGGACCCTGCGAGCGGTCATCTTCACATCTGCAGAGGAGAGGAAGAGAGAGAGAGAGAGTCATGGGAGGAAGGAGGCAGAGGCAGAGAGAGGCAGAGGCAGAGCGCACCACTCCCCCAGCGCCGGGGAATAGTGGCCGAGCAGAATGCGTGCAAGGGCATGCCTCGGTACTCAGGGGAGAAGGGGAAGGCTCCATCTGCAACCACTACTTCCACACTAAAGCAGTTGTTGATCGTACTGAACATCATAAACTGGTTTAGATGTTTGTTCCCCCCTCAGATAAATGTACAGCATTTTCTTATGCACCGCAGTTCCATAGAACACTTACTCTATCAAAAACAGACAGATTTATACTTGCGTGTAGCATATTTCTCATGCAACTATCAACTATAGGGGTTCTGGAATAATCACTTAATAATTCATTATTGAGGCGTAACTCAAGCGTAACTCAAACTTGGCCCTGCCTGGCTGTGGTAAGATGTGAGTTAAATCCTTAACGACATTCATGTAAAGCACAAGTTGATATTTCAAAGTACTTTTATGGAGGAGAGTAACAATTGCAAGTCATTACTCTTTACCATTTGTATTCATACTTACATAACCTCGTACAAACAAAATGACGGCATAATAAATGCTGTCACGTTCAAGACTGAAACAAAAAGCCACCATCTCCTCCAATAGCATTTTCTTCTTTTAACAATCAACATATTCTAATGAACGAGAGACGCAAGGTTAAACCGCTTAGGAAGTAACTCAGGTTGTTAAATAAAACACTACAGGCCAAGAAGTACCGGAAATCTAATTAGCCAGCATATACCAAGAGTTTACTCATGCTGTGCCACTGCAGCGCACTCCGTAACAGGATTACAGAGGTGGTGTAGGCATGAGGATTAACACAGATATATCAGACTGTACTTACAGCACGACCGTGAAGCAGGGCGGGTCGAGCGGCGTTCCATCAGGTGCTCTACTTTACAGATTAACGCAGTCACCAACGTGAGTCATCGCTAATGAGTTGACAATTGACAACACACGCTCCTTTTGTGATTGAAAGGTTGTGATCTCGTGAGTGCTGGAAGAGACTCGTGCCTCACTTGTGGTTTGGAAATGAGACGCGAGGCTTGCATTAGCACATTTAGATGTGCGTGTCTGATGAGTTGAACATGGCACGCCAACAACAGGATGCTAAGCGTAGTTGTGAATCCGTCCACCAGGCAATACTAGAGCCTTATAATTCACATAGTGCAGAAACAGAATCCAGACATTAAAACGGAAACGATGTATTGTATGTTATCTTATTACAGTGGTCCAAAATGTATGTGAATGTATTTTTATTTGACGATTGTATTACTCAGTAGGGCAATACATCTTACAATGACAGACTGTTCAAAGCCAGTGTCTTTAAATCCCATTCAGGTTACCGAAGAAACAGTAGCATGTCCAGTAATTTAGCATGACTACTTATGCAACAGGAAGTTAACAAAAAATTCAACAACAGCCCCCTGTCACAGATCAGTGTAACCTCACAGTCAGACCACAGACACGAAGGGGAACTAGTTACTTCCCTATCTCTCACGACCACAAGCCAATACGTTGGACAACTGTCACAGTCAGCTATTCCAAACAATAACTTAGTCACGCTACACACATCTCTACGCACGCCATGTTTATATTGCTAGCTGGCTTACGGGTACAAATCTTAAAGTATGTTCAGTTGGCTTGATGATTTGACTCCAGTACCTTAAGGATAGATACAGACAGCTATCAGACTGTACACTGCTTCTTCTGCCAGGCTAGACAATATCTATCTAAAGAAGCTAAACTCAAGTACGTAGTCATGGGAACCATCTGCTGCTCAACTGTCAGGTGTCAACTGTCACTTCTTGGAATAATTTGCAAACTGTTGTTAAATACATATATGTTGTAGAGGTTATGACATTCTGTACTACCAGGTTGAGCTTTGAGAAACGACTACGTTGTTATGGAGACTTCAGGATTCCATCTGCTTGGAGTTTTACAATCATAGGAGATAATTTAAATATCAGTAAGTTACAAAGGAATGTATGGAAGAAAAGTATGTTTAGCCAGCATGACATATTGAGACAGGGGAAACATAAAAGGCTAGCCCTGGCTATCTCACAGAAGCATAAAGCACAGCCCCTTGTTTCCAGTGAGAGTTAAGAAGGCTGTGGTTGATCCTTATGTGTAATACTGAGCACTCACATGCTCAGTCACAAGGTACTCAGTCGAGGGAATTTCCTTGGAAAATGAAAAACATTAATCTAATATTTATTCACGGCACTCTACCAATCTAAGGTAACCAAGTTGTTCAAATCTAAGTTAGAGACTAAGTAGGCCATGGTATTTTCAGGACTACATCAAACAACACAAGGATTTGATACTTAGTAAAGCAGTAAAGCTCAACAACAAATTGCAGCAAACCACAAGTCTACACGCATGCTCGAGGCCTAACCACATGTCAAATAAATAAATACAACTCTAGATCCAAGCAGGTTTTACAGAAAACACTGTCCTCTGCTTTGATATATTACTTATGAAAACCAGAGAGCAAACCCTTTTGTTTGTTTTTGTTTGTTTTAGAGCAGTGCAGTTGATATACAAAAGGTCACAGATTCCTTGCTGAAGTGCTGGTATGATGTGTAACATTGTGGCCTGAGGCTAAGATCTTCCTTTCCAGACAGATGAAATAGCCTAGTATGTTGATTTCTGATCCATGCGAAATCTCTTTCGTGCACCTATGTAGATTACACTGCCTATCTCTCGAGATCGGCTTGTCTAGTTTATGTCTTTTACAAGCATGACATTCCTCTGGCACTGGTCGACCACAGTATAACAGACATTCAACTCAGTGTTGCTTAATAAAAGAGGGGGATTCATTGTCACAAGTCATAACCTTCTCATAACAACATGAAGTGTTGAGACTGAATTTAGTAGAGTGCTCATCTATACTGTTTGTCTCTAACGAAATCAAGTTGTTTGAGGTTGTTTCATGTTTGTTGGCAACTAGACAACGTTTTAACTTCAGACTGAATCTATTATATGTATGAATCTGTTATAATACCTGTAGAATGTTTGAGCGTAATTTATGAAAAACTTAATCATGGCTATTGCTAAAAGCTAGCAAAAATGATTGCGTACAGGAATGTGTTTCGTAGCGAATTCGCTTGCTATGGCAGGCAGTCTGAAGTTAAACTAGTTAGCTTTGGCAAGCCTTCTCAGCCTACGAGGACTAAAACTTGGTTTGTTTCTCATTATTATACGAGATAAATTAATTCAAGAGTTACAACAGTAGTTGACTAGTGTAGATAACAGCCACGCAAGCAATTTGAACAGTTATATTATAGCTACATCCAAAAAGGCCAATGTGCCTAGGGTCACGACCAGCCACCGTTCATCCAGAATCGTTGAAACATGCATCGTTCTCCATCTACAAAGAGAAGCTAACTAGCTACAGGTAGGCTATCCATACACAGCTCCACGAACGAAATAGACTTTTGCTTGTCAGCTTGTCACGATAAAAACACAATGATCATTACAAATATGCTATGCCAAATTAACATTTCGTCTACGCTGTTTTTGTACTAGACAAATTATAAAACTTTTCCCCAAATTATTTGCAGAGCTCGGCGAAGATTACGCTGACACAAAACAAGAAGAGAACTGTAAGCGGTATCTGCATCAAAACAGACTTGGTGTGTTAGTCGCCTACTACACGATAATCGAAAACGTTATCATCGTCATTACAACATAATAAACAACGAACAACTCTAGAGAAGTGACCCATCACCTACATTTTAAATAGCAGATGTTTGTTTTTCTGTTGTTCTGTGTCGTCCTCGTGTTCAGGTAGATGGACTCTTCAGCGTGTTCTCAGCATTGCACTTCAGGTCCAGACGATTTGATTATAGAGCAAGGTAGGAAGCGATGCAAAGGGAAAACGCTAACAATCCACATTTTATTCTACTCTCAAAAATATAGAACGAAGCATTTGACTCCTACCCTAAAATCTTTAAACATCTCTCTCCCCCCAGCTTCGCTCATTCTGAAGCGCTTCAACAGTTAGCTAAGCGCCACCTATAGGAGAAAATGCAGAACCAATGTTTTCTTTTATTTGCGCCGTTATGTTTTTTTGTATGGCTTTATCAGTATTGCAGTGACAATGTAGTCTAGTAGACTAAATCATATTTTAATAGCCTAACTTGGGGCTACATTAACAAGGATAGGCTATAGGTAGTAGCCTAGGCAATATCCTAGTAATAAACTGTGTATAGGCATGAACACACCTGCTCAATAGTCTATATAAACGAAAAATAAACTTGAAACCGGATTTATCCGAATATTTCGTTTAGTTTATATTTACATTCGGCATCACATCTGTAAAAACCTAATCGTCCTTTTTGGCGGTAACCTAACCTTAAAAGTAAAACACAGTGAAAGTCTACATTCCTAAAGACCCCATAGGCCTACCTGGATACGACCTGTTGAAGCGTCCACTGGTGCAGTCTTAATTTTTTTCTTTTACAAAGTAGGCCAATTAGCCTCCATACACTTCGTGAAAAGTCACTGCCACCCAACAGCTTTGCTAACTGGATTTATAGGGGTCATTATTCCTCCATTCCCCGACAGCTGTTGGCGGTAATTTCCTTGCCTGACAATTTCTCGGTTGCTATCTTGGGGAGATAGACCTACACGTTGCTGACACGATGTCATTTCAAACAGCCTAGTCTGTCCATTGAGATGAACATTCAGTTTGAGAATTAACAAGGATAATCGCGAGGTCGAAAGTGACACGCTAATACACTGCTTACAAGCGCTTGTTAAATTGTCCTTTCTTGCAATCGATTTATGCCCATGTAAATTGAACTGCGGTGTTTTCACTAAAGTAAAGCCCCTATTTGCATACTGCTTGTCGACCTTTGCATAATGACAAAATGAGCATTTTGTTTTGCGTAGGCTACGGAACGATTGAACAATGCTCACTGTCACTCGCTTCATCCAAATAGCTAGGTCATGAACACAGTGGGTAAGGGAGCGGATAACATTGCTAATAAGGGAAAAGAAGATTTTAGGCTTAGCCCTGACCTCGAAACAGTCATGAGTGGAGTAGCTAACTGTAACGTAACGTCTTTTCTTCATGGTAAAACACGATGATGAATAACACTTTCCTATGAAATACGATCTGAACGCATGACACTGGCCATTCCAAAAAGCAAATATTACCGGGGAACTTTGCACCGACACGTTTCGTTTAAAAATAAATTAAGAATTGGCTAGACTACAACTGGAAAACTTTATTTTAAACCCGGCCGTGCCGTGAGAGGGCGCAAGATTACTGATTCTTTTTTTGGGCGCATCCAAACCCAGGTCTTTGTCCCACACATGAATTTTTCGGCAAGTTATCACGGGTTAAACAAGAAGTTTGATTAAAAAGCGTGATTAATATTAGGGCTAATATTTTTTAAATCTAAAAATCTGTAACAGATAGGCTACACTAAATTGTTTAGGCTACACTTAATTTGTCTTTCAATCAACCTACTTTTGATATTGTTTGCCCATATCCCTTGGAAAACATGACATTGCACATCATTGCACATGATGTAGCCTATTGTTAAGTAGCCTATATTATGCTGCATAATTATACTGGTTAGTAGGCCTACAGTCTTACACAGTGTTGTAAAATATTTTAATATGCAATGACAGCGTCGGCTACTGAAATAAATTATTTCACTGACCCTGTGTAATTCTCTTTTCACAACAAAACGGATATTTTAGACACAATCTGGCATTGTTGGTCCCAAGATTGCTGACTCCTGGCCAATGTCGCAAGAGACCGAAATGGGCCAGTGTGAAGCCAAGCCATTGTTGACTGTTTAAGGGAAACTTTTGAAAACTCCCCATTCATGCTTGGTGCTTACTGTATACACACTTGCTCTCTCACTGTGCAAGGACGAAGGTTTAATGGGAACATTGTTGGGGACAAAACAATATCTGTATTTGTTCACCCTATGTAACACCACCCCTGCTGTGTCGATGGTCTCGAGACACCGTAAAGAACATGTCCCTGTGCCCTTAAACCTGCACTCGATGTTTCTGAACTTCACTGGTGACAATAGAATCCCATCTGTAAGCAGCAATGAGCTGGGGTCCAGACAGACCAGCCTCTTGAAGATTTGTTCTTCAGATTAAGACCTAATATGAGTCAGAAAGCTGCAGGGAGTTTTGGAGAACATTCTGCTGGGGGTTTTAAATCAACACCCACAATGTTTAACCAGTATGTTATGAAAAGCTGTATCCATTTAAACTTCAAGTAATTTTTTTGTGATATGCTTTGACATTTTTCGTTTTTAACCTCAGCAAATTATAACTATTCATAACCAATTTTATGATTTATTTGATTCGAAATTCAATGATAATGGAAGTAAACAAACTCAAAGATAACCCTGTTTCTCTCAATGCGTGCGTTTGCCTAGCAGGTTCCACAGCACAATGAACAAAAAGCCATTCTTAATCTTAAATTTAGAGAGACTATACTGATGATCGCATCCTTGCGTAGTAAGGAAAAGAAAGACCTCTTCACTGAAGGATACATGAAACCAGAGGGCCATTCCTGTTCACAGGCCTCCGAGTCACACCATCATCCTTGGTACTTCCCATCTGCAGTTTGGTAATGTCCTCCTTCTCAACGAACAAGCAGGTGATTGATGACTAATGGAGGATGACAGAGGATATCTCCATCACCCTGAACAGGTACTTCCAGTAAGGGGGGTGATACTGTAGTCAGGGCCGGCCCAAGGCATAAGCCAGGGTTGTCCAATCCTGGTCCTCGAGGGCCACTGTCCTGCATGTTGGTGGGGCGGCTGTGGCTCAGGGGGTAGAGAGGGTCGTCTGTTAATCGCAAGGTTGGCGGTTCGATCCCCGACTACTCCCAGGCCATGTGCCGAAGTATCCTTGAGCAAGACTCTGAACCCCACGTTGCTCCCGATGGGCAGAGCGGCGCCTTGCATGGCAGCTCGCCGCCGTCGGTATGTGTCAGTGTCAGTGTGAGTATGAATGGGTGAATGAGAGGCAAAATTGTAAAGCGCTTTGGGTGCCGCTAAGGTATAAAAAACGCGCTATATAAATGCAGTCCATTTACCATTTACCATGTTTCAGATGTTTCCCAGCTCCAGCACACCTGATTCACATGAATGGTTATTACCCGGCTTTCACAGAGCTTGATAACAACCCATTTATTTGAAACAGGTGTGCTGGAGCAGGGAAACATCTAAAACATGCAGGACAGTGGCCCTCGAGGACTAGGATTGGACAACCCTGGCATAAGCGAACTAAGCGGCTGCTTAGGGCCCCCGTAAAGGCTTGGGCCAGCCCTGACTGTAGTAGTCTATTTGTGTTGGCTGTTCCAAGTCTTGCTGATGTTTGGTCACTATAGAACTTACAACAAAGTATCATTTAAACATGTCGGAACAAAACTACCATAGGCTACTCTTACTATGACTGGCAACAAACAAAAAATCAACACTTCTGTTTTGCAATTTCATTTTTTAAACGATATCAGTATAAGGTCAGTAAGATGTTCCAGGGTATTGTTGAATGTTTCCATATAGGCCTGGTGCTTTCAAGCCCCGTTATATATTTAGCATAGCAGTTTATCATTTTTTGACATTTTGTTAATGATAGCAGTAAGGAATGTGGATGCAATGCCAATCATTCAGTTGTTCAAGCTTTTTAAGTACACTACCAGTCATTATCCACCTAACTAGTTTCAATATGTTTACACCCAAAATCCCATCAAACTTATATGCATCATTTGTTTGCATATTTTGTCACTTCCTTTTGTTTTAGGAAATGACAGTTAGCTACTGTTAGCTTCGGAAACTAGCTATGTGACAAATTACATCTGACCTTACTGTAGGTTCAATATATCTAACAAATTGACCCTAGTGCCAAGTATTGTATCAGCCCCTATTTAGGTAACTAAAGTTCAACTGTATAAGTTACAGTAATACAAAGTACATAGTGACTTTGCATTTAGTTTATTGATTCTGCATGCTTTCGATCCAGTTCTTGCCAATGTCTTGGTATTACCTTGATCTTGAAAGTCAAGTGCACAAATCCATCTAAGTGACTGATGCCCTTGCCGCTATAGCAACCATCTGTCAACCGTGACCTCACAGACCTCAAAGGTAGTAGAATATTAAACACAAGCCAGGATCACTTCAGTATACACATAAACTGTCAACAGTATGGTCGTGCAAACTTCTCAGGGAACATGCTGGCGCTTTAATGACTTTCATGTGAGCGTGAAACTCGCGTGTGTTTTTCATAGTGACTGTTTCATCTGAAATGAGTGTTTTTCATAGTGAGTGTTTCATCTGAAATAAGTGTTTTTCATAGTGAGTGTTTCATCTGAAATGAGTGTTTTTCATAGTGTGCTCAGCTGTGGGTGTGACTGGTAATGTATGTGCTATCTATGACATCATCTATGACATCATAACACTGCTATTCCGTCAATGTACTTGTATGCTCCGTGTTTATTTGATTTACCTTAATTTGACCATTCAGGTGAATTAAGAAGTTATTCTGTCATATAGGTGCAGGAAGATGAAAATGTCTCCTGTTGGACACAATGAACAAGTGCACAAGTAATACATAAATATATTTAAACAACAGGAACGTGAGAATCAATGATTTGAGACTCATTCTCCAATCTTGCTTAACAGGTCTCTGCCCAGTCACTCAAGAAAACAAAGAAAAAGACAGTCATTCCCTTGTCTCCTCAGAGGGTATGATTATTCTCAAACTCAAACGTACATTTCCTGGCGTGTGTCACATAAACACACAGCCATACAGGCAATGAAGGCTCAACAATGCAGTTGTCATTGGAGAGGGAACAGAGGGCAGTAACGGGTTCAGCATACGTTCATAATAACGTCTGAACGTATCCAAACTACAACCCATCCCTTTCTTAGTCAGGGGAGTACAGGGATGCACTTCACTGCATGGAAACTATTTAAGAGGTGTCGATTAAGGCTCCCAAAAGGGATTGGCCAGAGGTTGGAAGGACTATTTCTCACCGTCGCTGAAGCAGCCCAGTTTATTGGTCCGGATGTGAAAGGGGAGGAGTCAGAGCAGGGCAGCAGTATGGTTTTCCTCTCACCTGCAGGGAGAGGGAACCTGGCAGAGGGAGGACAGGAAGGGACGAGCACAGCCGGGACAGGCTCACAATCATCAACCCCAGATCTCTAACTGTCTGAGGTTGAGACACATCCAGCTCCAGCATGGAAGCTGTACGGAGTCTCACCCTCTGTCTGTTTCTGCTCCTGCTCGTCCCCCCGACGGAGACAGTACCTGGACACAGGACAGACACGGGCCACAGGACAGACACGGGCACGGAACACGGGACAGACACGGGCACGGAACACGGGACAGACACGGGTACGGAACACAGGACAGAAGCGGGCACGGAACACGGGACAGACACGGGTACGGGCCATGAGACAGACGCTGGCACGGGCCATGAGACAGACGCGGGCACGGGCCATGAGACAGACGCGGGCACGGGCCATGAGACAGACGCGGGCACGGGCCACGGCAACGCCACCGGGGGTGGTGGGCATGGGTCAGCCGTCATCACTACCCTGCCCATCGTTACCTGGAAGTGGCACCATGTGGAGGCCCCTTACATCGTGGCTGTCTGGATCCTGGTCTGCTGGCTGTGCAAACTAGGTGAGCTCTTAACGTCCTGCGTTCTGAGGGGGGGGGGATGCAGCTGGGGCAGCGATCTTGTCATATGTCTGTATGGGATGAATTATAACGCTGTTAGTGTAACCGGTGTGAACTGGTGAAACGTTCTCCTCAGGTATGTAATGGGCCACCCGCGTCAACGAATAGCTAGCTTTTCTTTGGTGTAGTTGGTAGTGGTCGCGCTTGGCAAGTCGGAGGTCGTGCGTTCGAGCCCAGAGAGTGGCTAACGACACCTTGTCGGACGGAGCGTGGCTACGTCCGTTACATACCCGTCACATTGGCAAGAGCAATTTGAACAGTTGGTGTAAGACATTAGTGCCCTAATTGGTTCTGTGGCTGAATGGAAGTGTTCCAATTGTCTGGTAAATCTGTCTTATACTTAACCGCTGCATCCTCAGTTATTAAAAGCTGTCCTACCCACATTCGGAAACAAACGAGGGCCCCTACCTAAAGGTGGAGAGTGAGGAGTGAGGTGACACATCAACACACCTGTCATCCATGGACATACTGTCACGTTACAACAAGTATAGCTGTCGTTTGTTCCAGACGGATTTGATCACGACTGATCTGAAGGGGACCCTGATAACTCACCCCGGTGTCTCACTGTAGAACACCAACCACACAGGCAGCAGCGTCCCCGGTTCAATTCCAACATATTTGTTCATTCTGAGACAAAAAGAGTAGCTGAGACTTGGCCCGGTATCTCACCAGAAGCCACACGGTAAAGCGGGCTTGTGAGCCTGGGTTTGAGTCTGCCCATGGCCCTTTGTGTGTGTTTCCCTTCTCGGACCTCCCTCAGCTAAATGTTATACTGTAGCCATTGTGTAATGACATTATAAAGAGAATTGCATTGCAAGGTACACCACAATGCCACACTGCATATCCAGATCTACTCTATATTCTGTACAATGAAGGAACAGCATTTCATCACAAAGATTTATTTAATTACTTAGATGTTGTTTGAAGGATGAAGATCAATACTGTACATTCCTGGTTGTTGTATTTCGACCAACAGTTTTTGACTTCACCTGTTCTGTGCCTGCCATTGATGACCAATGAGATTTATTGATAAATACAAATATAGTTAAAACTCACATAGTTAAAACTAAGAGGTGTCCTCTTAAAAACAGCTTGACCCTCACAGAGAGGGTCTGCACCATTAAGCGCTCGTGAACGATACTAAATTCAATGCGAAATGAAGCAACTTCAGCTCTACGAAATGTCCCAGAGTGACCTTTCCCTACTCCACAGGAAGTCCAGGTGTGAAGGAGAAACTATCGTTCACGCTTCAACACACATGTTCCTTCAGGCTGCAGTCAGTCACTATTTCAATGGTTTTGCGACACATTGGCAGCAGTTTAAAATGATACACTGGGACATTAGTTAGTGGTAATAATTCACGCTGACGCTTGACATGTCATCCTTCAGCCACCAAGACAGAACACAATAAAATCAGATAATGAGACACTTTCAGACTATAAATGTGTAATTTGTAAAGATAAGTACAACAAACTTCACAATGTAATTGTCATTAGTCATTTAACAACATCACTGGCAACACTACTTTCAGCTATTTAGCTGAGTGGCCATTCTGGGTCCTTTGAATGAATCCATCTGTATTATAATTACTTTTGTTATGAGTTATGTTTAAACATCACGGACATGCACTTGCACGGAACAAATCTCTTGCAGATCTTCTTGAATAAAAACAGGTGTAGCTTGAATTCTGACACATCAATAGCCTACAACTAAACAAATGACAGAACAGTTTATTCATTCAGATAAGGTCGTTGTGGTATTATTTGGTTCTGGAGAATGAGAATAAGTTCTGGTTTTGTTATTAGTAAAGGAAACCACCTTCAATTCTTGATTTGTTTAAATGAGGAGGCGTGGTAGTCTTTAAATATTCTACTCTTGAACACGCACAAAGATGTATTTGTCAAAATTGCTTTAACAATGGTACTATTGTCCCACTAGGTGTGATTTCAAGGTAGCCGACTTTACACACACAAGCACAGCATGGACAAATAGGCCTACATGTTGAATATAACTCACACTTAATGTCTACGGGTACTCAATAGGCGGACTCAATGCAATACAATGAACCTAAACCAAAATCAACATTCTAATTTAGTCTTAAATCCAAGGGAGTTTTCATTGGTGCGTGATTTTGTGACTATATATTTTTCCTACTAGATGTGCTTTCTCTCTTCCGTGTCCAATCCAAAACTCTAATCAGGAGGTATAACTGTAATCACCATGACAACTCACTCACTCAATCAACGTCGGCCGCAACCTCTGCGGTTGTCATTCGCAACAACGCAGGCTAATCGAGTTGCTAACGGTAACAGTTTTTTTTGCGAAAATCATGGCGAGACAAAACCCGACCAAAAATCGAAAAGTTGATTTAAAAAATCGCAAATGTAGGCTATTTGTGCTGCCGGTGTGGACCACAAGACCGATGTGTTTAATCTGAGACGGTCGCCCTTGTCAAAAGTGGTAACGTGAAACGTCACTATGACACAAAGCATATACCGTAGACACTTTGAACAAAATTACCCCCAAAACTCTAAGGTAAGGGCCAGAAAAATAAACCATCACTGTTCCGGACCCTGGACTGAATGTACATTCGGTGAGTGGACCTTTTGGTTTCTAATAAAGTACCCCAGGTCTAGTATAACATCACCAGGTGCAGGCACATGAATACCTTTGATAACTTGTTGGTTCACATCGAGGTCACCTGCATGCTGAAGAGCACTGTATCTTTAAATGAATGAAGTCCAAAGCCAAAGAAAGTGTAGATTTAATTTGCTTAAAAAAACATGTAGGTAAGAGAACATTTTTAATGAACCAACCAGGATTGAAGTTAAACCTTCCCACCAAGAGAATGTGTATTTTGTCCGGTCACAAGAACAGGATATTTGTACTCTGACATAAAGACAAAGGAAAGCATTAACCAAAATGGAGAAATGTGCTTGTCAATCATTAAAACAAACCTTTCAGACAGTCAAACTGCCAGAGAACAACCGCCTGGGACCACTCAGGAAACACACAAGACAAACGAAACTGACAACCAGAACAAGAAGAGAGAGGGGTTAAATACACACGGAAACTCCCAGAACAATATGGAGCACCTGAAGTGGGTGGGGGGGGAGAGACAGGTAGCACAGGTGAGTTAGGGTGTGACACAGACACACTGTTGCTCTGCAGCTTCTGGAAGTGTTCTACTTACAGAAGTTCTGCTTCTTAATCTTGACCGTTTGAAGTGAACCTGAAAACCTTAAAGTGTCGATGGAAATGACTAACTACCCTTGATGATAAAGTACATTAGTACAGTCAGTGAGCCCAGAAACGGCAGATCTAGACGTGACTGGATAACTTGAGGATTGTCGAAAGAGGAGGAGCTTAATGTCCGTGTGTGTCCCGCACCTTCGCCCCCCCCGCACACACACACACACACACGCCCACACACACACACACACGCCCACACACACACACACGCCCACACACACACCCACACACACACACGCCCACACACACACACACACCCACCACACACACACACCCACACCACACACACACACACGCACCCACACACACACACGCACACACACACACACTGCTTGAATGAGGACTTTTAAACCTTGTCCATGTTTCAGTCCCATCTCTACTCTCGTCTGCAAAACTGAAAGTTCAGAGAAAGATACAGAAAGGAAAGTAATCACACTGTTCCCAAGGAAACGCAACATTCTGCTAGACCAACAGTTCCACGGGACAGAAATGTTCGCCTCCAAAATATTTTTCTAACATCAAGAAAGAGTTGCCACAAGTACGTCTGGAGAGACTCGGGCTAAGAGGGCCGACAGCACGGGAGCGTCTCAGAAGACCGTTCTTTACCGCAAGAACTTATTTGTTTATATTTACATTCTGAGAAATGCTATGTGGTCCTTGTCCCTGGCTGGTGGGAGCTGTGATGCTGGTGTGCGTGGGTGGGGCTTCACGTCAGCGGAGGGCACAGAGAACAGGACTTTCCCACAGCTCAACAGAGACAGGAGCAGAGACAACAGAATCAAATCTGACAGGAAAAGATCAGGGAATAAACATCGTTTCTTTGAAGTGGCACCATGTGAAGACCCCCTACTTAATAGCGGTGTGGATATTAGTAGCCGGGGTTGCCAAACTGGGTATGTAACAAGCGTACATAAGTATGAGGCATCACTGTATAAGTGCACAGTTAACATTGAAAGATGTATGTTTGAGAATACGTGGGAAAAGACTTCAGATTTTCTTGACATCTCTTTTAAGATTACGTTTGATTAATCAAAAGTACTAATGAATAATTCAACTGAAGGACAGATGGGATCAAAGAGGAACATCTGAGAGGTCTGTTGTCACGCCACTGTGTGAAACAAGTAGTGCTTATAATCCACTCTTCCTCCACAAAGAAGTTCAGGACGAATATGACATGAGACTAACAGAGATAAGGGCGAAAGCTGAAAACTATTTGGTGTTGCAGTTGTGCCATAAATAGGCACAACACAATGTTACATAGTGGTAACTGTAGCCATGTCGACGTCGTAACGTCAGCGTTGTCTAGGCAACACACTGTTCCACAGGCAAAGAACTGACCCTCATGTAGACAAAGATTGTAAAAAATTCCAGAAACAACTGATGTTCAAAATGGTCTTTGGGCTGAATTGATGTTTATATAATTTATTTTGCACTGACATGATAAAGTATTTATTTAGCAGATTCTTTCTTCCAAAGGGACGATTTGAACTGGCGAACTCCTCTGATTTGCAGTCTAATGCTCAACCTCTGAGCTATACCCATCAATCCTAAATTGGTCATCTATTTGTTTCCATAACGTTTGAATAACTCATCAGAGATCCGGTGGGTTCGTCACTGGACCGTGAGTGGCACATCAAATGAATAAATCAATATTTAAACATTTTAAAACTCAGGAAATATCAATTGAAAACGTTTTTGGGATGTGAGGATTAATCCAAGAAAATCTAACATGTATGTTTCGATGTAAAGATGAACTGTAAGACAAACCTAGATGATTGATTTGGTCTGTGTGAAGATAGTACAACATGGATCCTGGCATGGAAGAATTTAGGAGGACAACAATAGAAGTCTTACCTCCCATTCACTTATTCCCAGAGATGTTTGTTTCTAAACAGAAACTCGTAGTTAATCATACTCTCAAAAACAGAGGCAATATTTTCTCAGTCCAACAAAACAGTTGATGATTTGCTAACCTCTATGATATTTTAATCCTCATTTCTTACGGTGTAGGTTCAACACCAGGACACTCTGAAAGAAAGATTAAGAGTGTTTGTCCCCCGGTCAGGGTTAGAGATCAGGGGTCAGGGACCTAGACTGACTCACCTGGCGGCCTCTAAACCCTGAGTGCCTCATGTTGCCACTGTTCATGACCACGATCACATTGTACTAAAACTTGTAAATGTAAAGCATGATTTTCATTTATACACCCCTCCCCCACACACACACCCCTCCCCCACACACACACCGTCTCCCCCACACACACACCCTCCCACACACACACCCTCCCCCACACACACACCCTCTCCCCCACACACACCCCCTCCCCCCACACCACCCCTCCCCCACACACACACCCTCCCCCCACACCAACCCTCCCCACACACACACACCCTCCCCCCACACACAAACCCTCCCACACACACACCCTCCCACACACCACACCCCTCCCACACACACACCCTCCCACACACACACACACACCCTCCTACACACACACTTTTCATGAAGAAAATCCCATTTAACGTCTGTATCCTCAGCCCTTACAAACAGCTGTCCCACCCACACCTGAAAACAAACCTCAGCCCTTGGTGTCAGCTAACCCTCTCCCTCCCCTCCATCAGTGTTTGAGCTGAAACACAGCCTGGTCGCCGTGATCCCAGAGAGTGCCCTCCTCATCGTGATCGGCTTCGTCCTGGGAGGGATCATCTGGGGGGCCGACAAGGTCCAGACCTTCACCCTCACCCCCACGGTCTTCTTCTTCTACCTGCTGCCCCAGATCATCCTGGACGCAGGCTACTGCATGCCCAACAAGCTCTTCTTCAGTAACATGGGAGCCATCCTAACGTACGCCGTCGTGGGAACGTGCTGGAACGCAGCTGCTGTCGGACTGTCACTGTGGGGGTGCTACTTAGGGGGCGCGATGGGTAAGATACGTTTTTCTGGGAGTGTTTTCCTTGTCTTCCTTGAGGGTTTAGGTTGGTTGAGGGGCAGCTCTATAGGCGTATGTGAAGCCCTCTGTGACATGCTTGCGTGTAAAAAGGGCTATACAAATACATTTGGATTTTTTTAAATTTGATAACCGCTACCCTGATTTCACCTGTAGAGTTCACTGAACCCTGCATGCAAGCCTTGAATGATTGAAATGTAGGAATCGTTTAGGTGATAGATTTGGGACGCGGGTCAAAAGGGTCATGTGTGTCTGGTTTTGTAGGTGAGCTGAACATCGGTCTGCTTCAGTTCCTGTTGTTTGGGAGTCTGTTATCAGCGGTGGACCCTGTGGCGGTGATCGCTGTGTTCGAGGAGGTCCACGTCAACGAGGTCCTGTTCATCTTGGTGTTCGGGGAGTCTCTCCTTAACGATGGGGTCACTGTCGTAAGTATCTTGCCATCTAACTTTTAAAAGATTCTGGACACAGACACTGCAGCCAATGACGTTGTGACACTGTCCCCCCCCCCTGACAGCTAACCCCCACCCCCCCTGTTCTCCCAGGTGCTGTTCAATGTGTTGGATGCGTTCGTCTCACTGGGAGGATCACAGATTGATGCGGCAGAGATAATCAAAGGCATAAGTATGTTACCTGCAGACAATGTATATATTACATATGAAGATTCAACCCCCCCAATTGCTACTTTTGATGACTTGCTGAGTATCACATCACAGTTCAGTCTGAATGGTATTCACTGTCTGTCTGTAGAGGCTAATCCATTTTGGGAGTTGAAATGGGTAGCTGGTCTTCGTTTTCTCTCCATGGCATCATCCTCTTCCCTCTCCCTCTCCCTCTCCCTCTCCCTCTCCCTCTCCCTCTCCCTCTCCTCTCCCTCTCCCTCTCCCTCTCCCTCTCCCTCTCCCTCTCCCTCTCCCTCTCCCTCTCCCTCTCCCTCTCCCTCTCCCTCTCCCTCCCCCCCTCTCCCTCTCCCTCTCCCTCTCCCTCTCCCTCTCCCTCTCCCTCTCCCTCTCCCTCTCCCTCTCCCTCTCCCTCTCCCTCTCCCTCTCCCTCTCCCTCTCCCTCTCCCTCTCCCCTCTCCCTCTCCCCTCTCCCTCTCCCTCTCCCTCTCCCTCTCCCTCTCCCTCTCTAGTCTCGTTCTTCGTGGTGGCGTTTGGCGGCGCCCTGGTGGGCGTGCTGTTCGCTGTGCTGATCTGCCTCCTGACTCGATGCACCAAGAACATCCAGATCATAGAACCGGGCTTCATCTTCGTCCTGGGCTACCTCTCCTACCTCACTGCCGAGATGCTCTCTCCTCTCCGCCATCCTGTCGTGAGTTTCTGGAACTGCTGTTTTATGAGTCCCACCAATGAACAGTTTTCTAATTCAACACAACCTCTCCTCTACGTCAGTTTTAGGTTTGCTCTACTTATTGTTCAACAGGGTCACTTTCTGTGGCGTCTGCGCTCAGAAATATATTAACGCCAATATGGACGAGAGGTCTGTCACCACGGTACGGTACACCATGAAGGTGTTTGCCAACGGCTCCGAGACGATGATCTTCGTCTTCCTGGGAATCTCAGCCATAAACCCAGACATCTGGGTGTGGAACACGGGATTCATCCTCCTCAGTGTCTTCTTCGTCTTAGTCTACAGGTTCATAGGTGAGATGGTTTTTGTAAATTGACTTGATCTGATGGGTTTAGCTTGGCTGAGTGGCTCATGGTGAGCATGAGTAAAGCCCTCTGTGACACTGCAAGCTGTAAAAGTAAATTTAGATTTGAACTGGCTTCATACAGCCTCACAATTATTCACGTTAACGTCACGTTTTTGGTGCGCCCCACAGGTACATTCTCTCTCACCTGGATACTGAACAAGTACAGACTGGTTCCCTTGGAGATCATCGATCAGGTGGTGATGAGCTACGGTGGCCTCAGAGGGGCAGTAGCGTACGGTCTGGCAGATTTACTGGACAGGAATAAAATCGCAGAGAAGAATCTAATGCTGAGTACAACTCTGGTGGTGGTTTACTTCACTGTCATCATACAGGTAAACTTGTCTAACAGTTACTAAGATTATTTGGACTTGGCCTTTGATATTTAAACAATTAAATGTTTACGCCATTAAAATCTTTGCTTCAGGGGATAACGATGAAACCGTTGGTCACCTGGCTGAAAGTGAAGAGGCAAGAAGAAAAGGAAATAGCACTTGCTGAAAAACTACAAAACCGGGTAACCACAGTTTTACGGTCTTGTTCGATAATCTTTGAAAACGATACAAGGATTAAGTCTTCATGAAATAAATCCTCACACTTTGTATTTATTTGTTCAGGCCTTTGACCACATGCTAGTTGCAATAGAGGACATATCTGGACAAATAGGACATAACTACATGAGAGACAAGTACGTACTGAATGAGAAAATGGCAGTTGGCAAATGGCATGGATGGAAACTACTTTTTGACGGTGAATGTTTTGAGTTTTGACGATGTTTGTTTTGTTTGAAGGTGGAACAACTTTGAGGAGAAATGGCTGTGTTGGCTGCTGATGAAACCGTCAGCCAGGAAGTCTCGAGACTACCTCTTCAACATCTTCCACCAGCTCAACCTGAAGGACGCCATGAGCTACGTGACTGAGGTAAGGTTGAGGCACAGTCCCAGGTCAGAAACGACTGAAGAAAGAGTTTAAAAAAAACTATTAAATAGCCGTTATTTGTGAAAAGCAGAGGAAACAATGAACACAGTATCGGGTTACCCTGTTTCCCACCCCACCCCACCCACCCAACCACTCCACACTACCCCACCACAACAACCTCACACATAAAACACATTTTGCGTCCCCTTCTTCTTCTTCTGTTACAGGGTGAGCGTAGAGGCTCCTTGGCATTTGTGCGACACGAAACAGCTAACGTTGACTTCAAAAAAAAGTTTGGGGAGGATTTCTCTGAGGTGATGCCTGACTTCATGGATTACATGTCTGACGACCAGGGTCCAGATCACGCTTCTGTCTCCTCCTTCTTGTAAGCAACATTTTGTGACTTTTACATATCACCTTCAGCCCAAAGGTTAGTTCAGTGGGGTGATAGGAAGCCATATAAACAGTTCTTATTTACCACAAACACGCCTGCATGCCAGCATCTCCCCCCCCATGACTGGTTGTATGGCCAGTGTGGGACACCTCGGTAACGATAGTGCTGTTTACTCACAACCAACAGCAGCAGCAGCTGTGTAGACGTAGGTCTGGTAGGAGGTCTCCCTGGCTCTCTGGTAGGAGGTCTCCCTGGCTCTCTGGTAGGGGGTCTCCCTGGCTCTCTGGTAGGGGGTCTCCCTGGCTGTCTGGTAGAAGGTCTCCCTGGCTGGCTCTCTGGTAGGGGGTCTCCCTGGCTCTCTGGTAGGGGGTCTCCCTGGCTCTCTGGTAGGGGGTCTCCCTGGCTGTCTGGTAGAAGGTCTCCCTGGCTGGCTCTCTGGTAGGGGGTCTCCCTGGCTCTCTGGTAGGGGGTCTCCCTGGCTCTCTGGTAGGGGGTCTCCCTGGCTGTCTGGTAGAAGGTCTCCCTGGCTGGCTCTCTGGTAGGGGGTCTCCCTGGCTCTCTGGTAGGGGGTCTCCCTGGCTGTCTGGTAGAAGGTCTCCCTGGCTGTCTGGTAGAAGGTCTCCCTGGCTGTCTGGTAGAAGGTCTCCCTGGCTGTCTGGTAGGAGGTCTCCCTGGCTGGCTCTCTGGTAGGAGGTCTCCCTGGCTGGCTGTCTGGTAGGAGGTCTCCCTGGCTGGCTCTCTGGTAGGAGGTCTCCCTGGCTCTCTGGTAGGAGGTCTCCCTGGCTCTCTGGTAGGAGGTCTCCCTGGCTGTCTGTGTGAGATGTGTCCTGCCTGTCCCCCTCCAGACGAGACAACGTGCCGTCTGTGAGTCTAGACGTGGACCAGGACGTGAAGGGCATGAGAGAGTCAGATATCAACGCACATCATCTCCTGCAGCAACACCTCTACAAGGGCAGGAAGCAGGTACTAGCACACAAAACAAACGTTAGCAGACGTTACCTGCAGGTACTAGCACACAAGACAAACGTTAGCAGACGTTACCTGCAGGTACTAGCACACAAGACAAACGTTAGCAGACGTTACCTGCACAGCCAGACGGCTTCACAGACCTGTGACCCGCGGTGCTTTTATAACATAGTATCATATATCTCTTACCAAGTCGCATACTTTTTATACATTATAATCCAATAGTTCTCTTCCTCTCCTGTCTCTTATCCCCCTCCTCCCCCCCCCTCCTCTCCCCCTCCTCCCCCCCCTCCCCCCCTCCTCCCCCCTGTCCTCCTCCCCCTCCTCCCCCCCTCCTCCCCCCCCTCCCTCCTCCCCCTGTCCTCCCCCCCTCCTCCCCCTGTCCTCTCCCCCTCCTCCCCCCCCTCCTCCCCCCCCTCCTCCCCCCTTTCCTCCCCCCCCCTCCTCCCCCTGTCCTCCCCCCCTCCTCCCCCTGTCCTCTCCCCCCTCCTCCCCCTCCTCTCCCCCCCCTCTCCCCCTCCTCTCCCCCCTCCTCTCCCCCTCCTCCCCCCCTCCTCCCCCCCTCCTCCCCCCCTCCTCCCCCTGTCCTCCCCCCCCTCCTCCCCCTCTCCTCCTCCCCCTCCTCCCCCCCCTCCTCCCTCCCCCCCCTCCTCCCCCCCTCCTCCCCCTGTCCTCGCTCCTCCCCCTGTCCTCGTCCCCCTCCTCCCCCCCCCTCCTCCCCCCCTTCCCTCCCCCCCCTCCTCCCCCTTTCCTCTCCCCCCTCCTCTCCCCCTCCTCCCCCCTCCTCTCCCCCCGCCTCTCCCCCTCCTCTCCCCTCCTCTCCCCCTCCTCCCCCCCTCCTCTCCCCCTCCTCCCCCCCCTCCTCTCCTGTGTTCTGTCTCCTGACAGCACAGACACAGGTACAGCAGGAGCCACCTGGACGTCAACAAGGATGAGAACGAGGTTCAGGAGATCTTCCAGCGGACCATGCGAAGCCGCTTGGAGTCCTTCAAATCCGCCAAAACGGGTGTTGCACCGTCCAAGAAGATAAGCAGGCACCCCAACAAGGATTCGAAGGTTGAAAGTGTTGCAGCTATGTTCCATCCTAGAACAGCATGGATTTAAAAAAAAGTTGTATAATCATTTTTTTCTGCCAATTTAGGTGCCGAATGGCCAGTCGATGGACAGAAGCAAAAACCATCCTTATGGAGATGAAGGTATGTCTGTCTTTTTGACTTTTCAAGTCTCTTTTTACATTATTCTGAATATTATTCACACCAGTTAGAAAGACTTGAATAGACCTGGTGTTCGGCCAAGAATACTTAACATTTAAAGTAGAAAAGTTTCTAAAATATGCTATTCATTCCTTTGTGTAGATTTTGAGTTTTCTGAAGGAGACAGTGCCTCTGGTGGGGAAGTTACAGGGAACTCGTTCCCCATGAGGGTCACCTACAGGCCAGGAGGTGACATGACGCCCCCCCTCACACCAAGTCTATGTTTACGCAACACAAATCCACCTTATACATGTCCTGACTACATGTCCACATCCACCTTCTACATGTCCTGACTATATGTCCACACATCCACCTTCTACATGTCCTACATGTCCTGACTATATGTCCACATCCACCTTCTACATGTCCTGACTACATGTCCATATAGTCACCTTCTACATGTCCTGTCTATATGTCCACATATCCACCTTCTACATGTCCTGTCTATATGTCCACATATCCACCTTCTACATGTCCTGACTATATGTCCACATATCCACCTTCTACATGTCCTGACTATATGTCCATATAGTCACCTTCTACATGTCCTGTCTATATGTCCACATATCCACCTTCTACATGTCCTGACTATATGTCCACATATCCACCTTCTACATGTCCTGACTATATGTCCATATAGTCACCTTATACATGTCCTGACTATATGTCCACACATTCACCCTCTACTTGTCCCATGTCCTGACTATATGTCCACACATCCACCTTATACATGTCCTGACTATATGTCCACATCCACCTTATACATGTCCTGACTACATGTCCATATAGTCACCTTATACATGTCCTGACTATATGTCCACACATCAACCTTATACATGTCCTGACTATATGTCCACATCCACCTTCTACATGTCCTGACTATATGTCCACATCCACCTTCTACATGTCCTGACTACATGTCCATATAGTCACCTTATACATGTCCTGACTATATGTCCACACATTCACCTTCTACATGTCCTGTCTATATGTCCACACATCCACCCTCTACTTTTCCCATGTCCTGACTATATGTCCACACATCCACCCTCTACTTGTCCCATGTCCTGACTATATGTCCACACATCCACCTTATACATGTCCTGACTATATGTCCACATCCACCTTATACATGTCCTGACTACATGTCCATATAGTCACCTTCTACATGTCCTGTCTATATGTCCACACATCCACCATGTCCCATGTCCTCTTGCTGCAGTTGGTATTGAGAACCCAGCCTTCATGCCGGAGGTGGACCCTCTCCAGATCCCTCCCTGGCTGGCTGAGTCTGAGTTGGACGGCGGCGTGGCCCCCTCCCAGAGGGCCCAAGTCCGTCTTCCCTGGACCCCCCAGCAACATGCGCCGCCTCGCCCCGCTACGCATCAGCAACCTCTCCACCGACTCATTCCTCATGGCCGACTCCCCCGTGCCACCAGAGGGCGCTGCTGAGCAGCCTCCGCAGAGCGGAACTCGCATGTAGCCACTTTCGACACTGACCTGCAAGACTTGCATATATAAGGGACCACATGACCACTGACCACATATATATACACTCAATAGAACTGCTTTTAAAACTGATCACTTACTAGGTATTTTTATTAGCACTGTTCAATCATAATTTGTGTTTTTTTTTGTGGAAGTGTTTAATCATAGTACTGAATATCTCTCGATATTTTAAGAGCACTTTTGTGCAATGAACCAAGCTGTCTTTTACGACATCCTCATCGGGTATATTATAGATAGGTTCAATTGCAAACAACATAAGAAAATTGGGCATTTGATTTCAGCATTACATACGAGCTCTTATATAAAGTATAGCTAAATCAAAAGCCATTCCATTTATACCAATTCTTAATTTCTTATTGTAATTCATATTCTCTTTGTCAGACATTTTAGAAGTTAAATTGAGGTGTTATTGATTTATTGTGCCTTATTACAGAGACAAAAGCACGGTTGTAAATGTATATTTTATGATAGAGCATTTCTTTATTTATTCACCAATAAAAATTCTATACATTTTTAGAAAATGTTACATTCAAATATCCAACAATAAACCATTATTCCTACTTTATATAAATAAGTACAGTACTGTATTACAGAACAGTACTGTCAAACAAATACTTATAGCACTTGCTGAATACTAAATACATTTGGCAATGACAGTACATCACAGTTCACTTGGCTCAGACATGGAAAAGGAATGATAGTTGTGTGAATCGTTGGAATAATTATTGTGAACAATAATGACGTTATTCGAGCACAAAATTGGTTGCAGTACTGTACACACCGAGTTTAAACTTTTATAAACAATTTTAAAATGTAG
This sequence comes from Mallotus villosus, assembly GCA_903064625.1. Classification (NCBI taxonomy): domain Eukaryota; kingdom Metazoa; phylum Chordata; class Actinopteri; order Osmeriformes; family Salangidae; genus Mallotus; species Mallotus villosus. Next base: position 170,975 of record CAEFZP010001534.1, read on the forward strand.
AATTACAAGTAGTCCATTTCTGCCGTCTCCAGGTGCTGTGTGATAAAGTCCAAAATAACTTTCTCATTTTCGGGGAGTTTCAGGTAAAAATGACCTCCTTCAAACATTTTCACCGTAAAATCTCCAGATGATATGTCTTTCCAAGCTAAGGCACGGGGAAAACACATGGGAGAAAAACTATTAAGCAATATATACATTTGTGTTCGATCGAGCACTGAAGTAACTTCGCAAACAAATGTTTCCAAAATGTTTTGAGAAGTTCTCTCAACACAGATTACTTTTAATACTGTAAACCAAAAACAACTGAAGGTGTAAAACTATCAATTCGGTACATCCATATTTTGACAGCACTGTGTGACAGCACTGAGTGACAGCATAAATACGAGTAACAAACGAACAAAGCCCCCGAGCTCTCACCTTGTAAGTCATGGGGAGTATCCTGCTTCCCATCGAAGCATGTGATTGGACAAGAGAGGAGAGGGCTAGCAGGCCTGTCACACCTGGAACACAGGAACAAGGTATCCAGCTGCTGTATCTTTACAACACGTCTGTTACACAACAGACCTACACTCTTTTAAAACATTGTATGGATGTCAATTTGCAATAACTGTTTTCAAACCCAAGATGTACTATATTGTCTGACCATGTGAGAGAAGGTATTTTCAATTAGCATACACATTTCTCTTTTTCTACTCAGGAAGTCATAAAACATGTAAGTTTTCTACACAAACTTTAAATGTTCCTCATAAGAAGCTAAGATAAATGTAGTAATGCCATGACACGTACCCTTTCAGAGACAACTGAATACAGACAACACATCAGAATCAAGATCCGCGTTATTGAACACACAAGCTTTGGTAGGTGGTGCTATAGTAACCATGGTGCTATAGTTAAAACCATGAATAGAAAATAAAAGAACTGACAATAAAAATTACTGAATGAAGTTTAAGATGAGGTCACCTGTAGGTGTCCAGCACACACAGGTCAGCCCTCAGAGGAATCAGGAAGTGTTTGAGCAGCTCGGGATTGGCCAGCAGCTCAGGGGGAGTCCCGCCCACAACCATCATCCAATGGATGAAGTCCCCGTCTGAAAGATCACTTCTCTTTGGGGCGTTGATACGAGTCTCGGACTAGAAATGAACACATAGTTGTCTGTATATAGTTGCCTGGATGTAGCTGCATGTATATAGTTGTCTGGATGTGGCTGCATGTATATAGTTGTCTGTATGTAGCTGCATGTATATAGTTGTCTGGATGTAGCTGCGTGTATATAGTTGTCTGTAGGTAGCTGCATGTATATAGTTGTCTGGATGTAGCTGCATGTATATAGTTGTCTGGATGTAGCTGCATGTATATAGTTGTCTGTATGTAGCTGCGTGTATATAGTTGTCTGGATGTAGCTGCATGTATATAGTTGTCTGGATGTAGCTGCGTGTATATAGTTGTCTGGATGTAGCTGCGTGTATATAGTTGTCTGTAGGTAGCTGCATGTATATAGTTGCCTGGATGTAGTTGCATGTAAATAGTTGTCTGTATGTAGCTGCATGTATATAGTTGTCTGGATGTTTGCGTGTATATAGTTGCCTGGATGAGATTTGAGTTGCATGGCTCTTTTCTTGTCGATACTCACATATGGCGCTGAGGCACCAGACAGGAAGATGTGAACTGGTTCCAGATTGTGAACTCTCTTTAGGGTCTCAGCTACAGCGAAGGCTGCCGTGGCACCAAAACTAACACAGGGGACAAAGTGTGATCATGAAACTTTCAGATGCAGCTACATGGGCGGAGAGGACTTCTAACGTGCTTTAGTAGCGTGTAGGTGGATCAGTCGTGTTGGGGTATAAAGGCTGTTTTTACTCATACCTGTTAGCCTGGCTCTGTTAAATGTATGAGAGTCTGGTTAGGACCAGGCTACATACCTGTGCCCAAAGAGGGCAAATGGTTTTTCCTTCAGCACAGGAAGCAACACGGTGATGACTTCATCCACAATCTGCTGCATGTTCTGGAAGAACGGCTCTTTGTTCCGGTTCTCCCTCCCAGGAAGTGTCACTGAAAACACTGTGACACGAGGGTTCAAAGGTCAACATTAACCCCCCAGCAGAATTCAAGTAGGCCTACTTCTTCTTTAGCCTACTATGACACGTAGCGTAGGCTAGGTGGCTGGTAGAAGTACAGTGAAGGCTGTTCTTCATTGTCATGCAAAATGTTCTTTACCAAAACGTACAAAAGTGTACAGTATTGCCTACATTCAGACTGCAGACAGTTCTGGAGACACCATGATCAAAGTAGGTATAGTGACATTTTGCAGCCTACCTTCAATGGAGCTGTTCAGTTTTAGCCCCCAACGTGCATAGTGGATGGAGCCGCCTCCTGCCCACGGGAAACAGATCAACGTGGCAACTGCTTCTGGTTTTTTACTGAAACAATTAGTCACCTTGTCCATTCTGTATTGACAGGGGAGTAAAGGCCAATGTAAACGTCAAAAACGTCCTTACATCAAGACCCCGAATGTTTTTTTTCTTTTTATTGTTTGTGTATATAGCCTACAGTTAAATCGATTGTGATATAACGTCCACTAGACATTAATAAATGTATTACTTTCACACAGCTGCTGTTTGACTATCACCAGAAGTTTGATACCATAGTTTGATAAAGGCAAGCTTCCGGGTCATCTTCCTCGTTGAAATGTGATTATTCTGCGCACTGTCAGATCGGCCGATGGCCATCTGTAGACGGGAGTGTGGTACTTCTACAAGTGTTGATAAATGTCCTATTCTGAATCATTTATGAACATTTACGTACCCTTGATCATTTTTTATCAATTAAAAATTTAGGTAAGCAACAACATTTGACAATAGTAGGCTACGACTTCAGAACACTGACACGGATCTATAGGCCAGTTGACTTTTCTTTCCTGTTGGATTTGGCCGTTCGGGTAGAGCGAAAATGGATTTGCGGCCAAAAGTGCAATCTCTTCAAAATAAGAGCAAACTCCAAGCCCAACACGAAGACCCAATACGACTACATATTATTATGATTTCATAATTTATTGTCAGTAGTGGTTAAATTATGGATATCATAATCATAACCTCGAGTTAAAAGGATAAGTCATCTACAGTAGTGGATTTCTACGTCAGTAAAAGTCTGAACATGTATCCTTATCATACCTTGACAATAAACCTGCCAGTATTATTACATAGCCTATTTCATATTTCTGATTCCTCTCACCTTACTGAGTCCATTTCTACCTCTGAGTTAAGGGAGCCATTAAAGTATTCCAGCCTCACCATCTGAACGTCCAGAGACAACTGTTTCCTGTTAACCATGATTCTCACTGGAGGCTTCAAGTCAACGCCTCCCACACCTATACGCTCTTACACATTGAACAGCTCGTTCAGAACTTGATTGGACAAGAGGCTTTCCAACTGTGTTGATCTTTGGTGATAACAGCAATGGGACTTTCAACTATAGAGCTGTTATCTCAATCTGTCTGACAACATGGCGCTAAATAGACTGCCAGTCTTTTTTTCACCGGTTGCATTATAAATGGTAACATAAACTACAAATGCATAGCCTACAGGTATAGATAAGACAAAGTATCTGTGGTATTTCTTAGATAGTAGCCAAGCTGTAGGCCTACTAGTACAACAGCTACCTGATTTGTGTGATGCTTGTATTTCTTCACTTTCATGAATTACAACAGTTTTTCCTTTTGCCCTCTCTACATCTGCTACCACTGTCCCGTGCAACAATATTATGAGTTACACATTCTGATTCCTCTTACCTTCCTGACACATTTTTTGTGTGAAAAGTGTAGGCCTACTTTTCAAATAATAAAACGTCTGTTTTAGCCCATGACCTTTACTTTGAAAAGATTTGGAAGCAATCAACCGGAAATGATCATTTTATTCACCCTGCTGACCGGGTGCAGTTGCTAAGCTAACTACTGTACCGGCGACATCGCGTCTTGGCGTTTTAACAGCAGTCAACTTATTAATTTACTAATATGCGATATAGTCACATTAGTTAGTATCCACATCGGATTTTTGAACCATTGAGTATGCAAAACTAGCGAGTTCTAGACATCTGTTCCTAGATTAGCTACCTAGCTATCTAGTTACATAGGCTAATCAGACTACTTTGATAATTTTATATTTTATATTTAGGAGTCTACTTTAAGTTATAGTTTTAGTTTTTAGCTGTCCACAACTAGAGGTCAGAGGAACGATTGGAAGGGGGCCACGTTGTCCAGCTTGTGTCAGTTGACAACTCCGGTCCTGCAGCAGTGCAGGTTCTTTAGTGGTGGTATAGTAGACCTCCAGAGGGCCGGTCACACATCACTAGGTAATCGACAACACCCCTGTAAAACTTGTAGCGGACATTTGAAGACTGGGCGCCGGTCTCTATCCGGACAGAGACCTCATGAATGGAAATCGGAACTTCAGGTACGTTTGTTTTAACTAACGAATCTAGACAGGTCACATGTTCTCGTTAGTTCAACAAGTTTGTTGGCAACGTTAGCTATCTGTATGAGAAAAGTAGGCTAAGCTATGATTTAACACTGTCAGGTGTTTACATATAGTCTACTACTATAAATAAAGTGTAGCCTCTATATATTTAGCAGACGCTTTTATCCAAAGCGACGTACGATATGGGGGATCTTCTGCAGTCAAGTGCTCGAACCACTGAGCTACACCTTTAGCTATACCCGTCTCATCCTCACTCTTTTAGTAATAGGATTACTAGACTGAACGAAGACGATGTGTGTAGGTCTCGCTTGCTTTTATTTTATTTCTGTGTCGCTGGTGGCAAGCCTTCTTTCTTCTCGATCTTCTCTTTATGAAACTGGCGTAAGTTTTCTTTTCCACATTGTACGATACTCAAACCAGCTAACATTGGCTGAATTGCCCCCCCTTCCCCAGTGAAAATTGAAATAAAAATACAGATCCCTGTACTCAGCTCCACCAAACACATTTGGGGTGAATTTGAATGTCACCTGCAAGACAAGCCTGTTGTGTGAACATCAGTTTCTGACGTGATGTATTCCCATGCTTTTGCGGCCGAACGGAGGCAAATCCTACTTCAATCTTTCAAATCCGGTGTCAGTTGGAAAGCCTTCTCAGACGAGTGGAGGTGTTTCTGGAGCAGCAGTGGAGAGCAGCTCCATATTAGTGTTTGTGGTTTTGGAAAGAGACAAGCAGGTGTTCACTGCTTGTGGTCATGTAGAGTAGATTAGACATCTAGACAACACCTGTTTTTCCTTGTCTAGGTTGCCATGGAGAAATGGCAACCACATGGGTACTGCTGCCACGACAACGCCACTCACAGAGGAACAGCAGGTTCTGTCTGTGGTTCTCATTACAGCATTACAGTCAAACCCTGTCATCTTTGACAATGAATTAAGATGATCATTTGTCCCTTAAATTCAATGAAACAAAAAACTCCCATTTGTTTGTGACTTTGCATGATCATCGGTGACTTGAGTGTTTGTTCATTCATTTGATACCAGTTTGTTCTCGTTTCTGTTTTTAGATGCACGTTACTATCGCGGTGTGTGCATAACTTGTGTGCTGACATGTTTGTCATTGTTTGGTTTTTCAAACGGGGCTTTCGTGAAAGAGCTCTGGTAGAAGTGTGAAACACCCTTCCTGTCAGACGGCCTCCTCAGCCTCTCCCTCAGCCTCTCCCTCAGCCTCTCCCTCAGCCTCTCCCTCAGCCTCTCCCTCAGCCTCTCCCTCAGCCTCTCCCTCAGCCTCTCCCTCAGCCTCTCCCTCTCCCTCAGCCTCTCCCTCAGCCTCTCCCTCAGCCTCTCATCATAGCAGAAGGAACGACGCCTGTCGAAACGATAAACACTTTCTCTGTGGTGTTCTCTGTCTGGTCGCCTCATGTGTTTCACGCTGGTTTAAGGCCCGGTTTTCTCTCTCTCTCTCTCTCCCCCCTCTCTCCTCCCCCCCTCCCCCTCCCCTCTCTCTTGCCTGTAGGAGCCGTTGGGGCCCAGGCCCTGTTCTCCCTGCCTCGTCGGCCTGGCTATGGCACCATGGGGAAGCCCATCAAGCTGCTGGCCAACTGCTTCCAGGTGGACATCCCCAAGATGGACGTGTACCTGTACGAGGTGGACATCAAGCCTGAGAAGTGTCCCCGCAGAGTCAACAGGTAGGCCCTCGTCATGCTCTGGAAACAGGCTTGGATCCCTTCTGATGTTGACATTGTGAATAGGACGTCATTTATTAAGTCTCCTACGACAGTTGTGTGTTATTTATAGTTTCATTTATTTTATTGTTGTTCACTTTTTTTTTGTGTTTGTTGAGGCCTCTGTCTATGGTGTTGTGACAGTTGTTGTATTTATTTGAATGACCACACGTAAACTAGACTCTTTGTGTAACCATGGTTCTGTAGTCGCGTCCTCCCGCTAGGTGAAGCTGAGGGCTGACTGATGCAGCGTGTCACTTCCTGTCTCTCTTCCTTCCTGCTCCTATTCAGGGAGGTGGTGGACTCCATGGTGCAGCACTTCAAGGTCACCATCTTCGGGGATCGCAAGCCGGTCTACGACGGGAAGAGGAGCCTCTACACAGCCAACCCCCTGCCCGTAGCTACTGCAGGGGTGAGACACACACACACACACTTACAGACCCCCCCACACACACACACATACGTGTGTGTGTCTCACCCCTGCAGTAGCTACAGGCAGGGGGTTAGTGTGTGTGTGTGGGGGAGTCTGTAAGTGTGTGTGTGTGTGTCTCACTCCTGCAGTAGCTACATGCAAGGGGTTAGTGTGTATGTGTGTGTGTGAGAGACACACTGGAGATTTGCATTCAACATTTTGCACACACTTTTCTCCACAGCCACGGGCAGATAGTGCGTATATATAGTACAGCGGAAGATCGAGGCTCAGAGTATGTCGTAGTTCTAACAGTGAACGGTGTTTTGGTCCTCAGAGTCGAGGAACAGACTGTATTTACCAGACACATCTCAGTGTTCCATAATGTGTCCTGAGTCACAAATTAGTCTGTTGGTTTCACCTGAGCAGGGAAGACTCTGGATGTTGTTGCTGAAGTGTGTGGTGCTGTGTGGAGCTGTCTGGTGCTGTGTGGAGCTGTGTGGTGCTGTGTGGTGCTGTGTGGTGCTGTGTGGTGCTGTGTGGTGCTGTGTGGTGCTGTGTGGTGCTGTGTGGTGCTGTGTGGTGCTGTGTGGTGCTGTGTGGAGCTGTGTGGTGCTGTGTGGAGCTGTGTGGTGCTGTGTGGTGCTGTGTGGTGCTGTGTGGTGCTGTGTGGTGCTGTGTGGTGCTGTGTGTGTGGTGCTGTGTGTGTGGTGCTGTGTGTGTGGTGCTGTGTGGTGCTGTGTGGTGCTGTGTGTGTGGAGCTGTGCTGTGTGTGTGGTGCTGTGTGTGTGGAGCTGTGTGGTGCTGTGTGGGGCTGTGTGGGGCTGTGTGGTGCTGTGTGGTGCTGTGTGGTGCTGTGTGGTGCTGTGTGGTGCTGTGTGGTGCTGTGTATAACTGGTCTCTTTCCCACAATGTCCAGGTGGATCTGGATGTGACCTTGCCAGGGGAGGGGGGGAAGGACCGGCCCTTCAAAGTCTCCATCAAGTTTGTGTCCCTAGTGAGCTGGCACATGCTGCATGAGGTCCTGACGGGCCATGCAGTGGCAGAGCCCCTGGACCTGGACAAGCCTGTCAGCACCAACCCTGTCCACGCCGTGGATGTCGTCCTCAGGCACCTGCCCTCCATGAAGTAAGACCCGCCCCCTCCCATTTAAACACCACTGGATTCGCTGGTTTTGAATTCACCTTTTTAAAATTGAAATATGAATTTATGCCGATGTAAAAAAATAATAATATATATTTCTGATCCAATTATTCATGTCCTCCTCCTGCCCCTCCCCCTGTCCTCCTCCTGTCCTCCCCCTGTCCCTCCTCCTGTCCCTCCCCCTGTCCCTCCCCCTGTCCCTCCCCCTGTCCTCCCCCTGTCCCTCCTCCTGTCCCTCCTCCTGTCCCTCCCCCTGTCCTCCCCCTGTCCTCCCCCTGTCCCTCCCCCTGTCCCTCCCCCTGTCCCTCCCCCTGTCCCTCCCCCTGTCCCTCCCCCTGTCCCTCCCCCTGTCCCTCCCCCTGTCCCTCCCCCTGTCCTCCCCCTGTCCCTCCCCTGTCCCTCCCCCTGTCCCTCCTCCTGTCCCTCCCCCTGTCCCTCCCCCTGTCCCTCCCCCTGTCCCTCCCCCTGTCCCTCCCCCCTGTCCCTCCCCCTGTCCCTCCTCCTGTCCCTCCCCCTGTCCCTCCCCCTGTCCCTCCTCCTGTCCCTCCTCCTGTCCCTCCCCCTGTCCCTCCCCCTGTCCCTCCCCTGTCCCTCCCCCTGTCCCTCCCCCTGTCCTCCCCCTGTCCCTCCTCCTGTCCCTGTCCCTCCTCCTGTCCTCCCCCTGTCCTCCTCCTGTCCTCCCCCCTGCCCCTGTCCCTCCTCCTGTCCTCCCCCTGTCCTCCCCCTGTCCCTCCTCCTGTCCTCCCCCCACCCAGGTACACACCCGTGGGGCGCTCCTTCTTCTCCTCCCCAGAGGGCTACGACCACCCCCTGGGGGGGAGGCAGGGAGGTGTGGTTTGGCTTCCACCAGTCCGTACGGCCGGCCATGTGGAAGATGATGCTCAACATCGATGGTGAGTCCTGGTGGATCTCGTAGAACCACATCGGTCTCTGACTTGTCATCCAAACTCTAGGATCTGACCTGGGAACAGTCCTCCGTCGTCCACCTCCTCTTCTTCTCTGTTTGCTGACGCCGCTCTCCTCTTCTTCTTCTGCAGTTTCGGCCACAGCCTTCTACAAGGCCCAGCCCGTCATCCAGTTCATGTGTGAGGTCCTGGACATCCACAACATCGATGAGCAGCCACGCCCCCTCACAGACTCCCACAGGGTCAAGTTCACCAAGGAGATTAAAGGTGGATGTCGTCCCTACGTCAAGGACTGGGATTAACGTGCACGTCTCGCTGTTTTTGGTCGCAATATTGTTGACTTCCCAGTAATGATAACTCATGATAACTCCTCCTGCTCTGGGCTTATAGTCATGATAACTCCTCCTCTTCCTGATCAGGTCTGATAGTCATGATAACTCCTCCTCTTCCTGATCAGGTCTGAAGGTGGAAGTGACACACTGTGGGACGATGCGCAGGAAGTACCGAGTGTGCAACGTGACCAGACGTCCTGCCAGCCACCAAACGTAAGATGCAATAACACAATACACATCTATTCATAAAGCACACATTAAACACACCCATGCTGACTGAAGTGCTATACAGACCAAACCAAACATATAAACCACAAACGCAGCAATACAACACAACAAGCCAGCAGGCACCCAGCTCACAGGCACGTAGATGCAGATCCGACCTCCACCCTGGTGGTCTCCCCCACCCTGGTGATCTCCTCCACCCTGGTGATCTCCTCCACCATGATGATCTCCTCCACCCTGGTGATCTCCTCCACCCTGGTGATCTCCTCCCCCCTGGTGATCTCCTCCACCCTGATGATCTCCTCCCCCCTGGTGATCTCCTCCACCCTGATGATCTCCTCCACCCTGGTGATCTCCTCCACCCTGGTGATCTCCTCCACCCTGATGATCTCCTCCACCCTGGTGATCTCCTCCACCCTGATGATCTCCTCCACCCTGATGATCTCCTCCACCCTGGTGATCTCCTCCCCCCTGGTGATCTCCTCCACCCTGATGATCTCCTCCACCCTGATGATCTCCTCCACCCTGATGATCTCCTCCACCCTGGTGATCTCCACCCTGGTGGTCTCCTCCACCCTGGTGGTCTCCTCCACCCTGATGATCTCCTCCACCCTGATGATCTCCTCCACCCTGGTGATCTCCACCCTGATGATCTCCTCCACCCTGGTGATCTCCTCCACCCTGATGATCTCCTCCACCCTGATGATCTCCTCCACCCTGGTGATCTCCACCCTGATGATCTCCTCCACCCTGGTGATCTCCTCCACCCTGATGATCTCCTCCACCCTGGTGATCTCCTCCACCCTGATGATCTCCTCCACCCTGATGATCTCCTCCACCCTGGTGATCTCCACCCTGATGATCTCCTCCACCCTGGTGATCTCCTCCACCCTGGTGATCTCCTCCACCATGATGATCTCCTCCACCCTGGTGATCTCCTCCACCCTGGTGATCTCCTCCCCCCTGGTGATCTCCTCCACCCTGATGATCTCCTCCCCCCTGGTGATCTCCTCCACCCTGATGATCTCCTCCACCCTGGTGATCTCCTCCACCCTGGTGATCTCCTCCACCCTGATGATCTCCTCCACCCTGGTGATCTCCTCCACCCTGATGATCTCCTCCACCCTGATGATCTCCTCCACCCTGGTGATCTCCTCCCCCCTGGTGATCTCCTCCACCCTGATGATCTCCTCCACCCTGATGATCTCCTCCACCCTGATGATCTCCTCCACCCTGGTGATCTCCACCCTGGTGGTCTCCTCCACCCTGGTGGTCTCCTCCACCCTGATGATCTCCTCCACCCTGATGATCTCCTCCACCCTGGTGATCTCCACCCTGATGATCTCCTCCACCCTGGTGATCTCCTCCACCCTGATGATCTCCTCCACCCTGATGATCTCCTCCACCCTGGTGATCTCCACCCTGATGATCTCCTCCACCCTGGTGATCTCCACCCTGGTGGTCTCCTCCACCCTGATGATCTCCTCCACCCTGATGATCTCCTCCACCCTGGTGATCTCCACCCTGATGATCTCCTCCACCCTGGTGATCTCCTCCACCCTGATGATCTCCTCCACCCTGATGATCTCCTCCACCCTGATGATCTCCTCCACCCTGATGATCTCCTCCACCCTGGTGATCTCCACCCTGATGATCTCCTCCACCCTGATGATCTCCTCCACCCTGATGATCTCCTCCACCCTGGTGATCTCCACCCTGATGATCTCCACCCTGATGATCTCCTCCACCCTGATGATCTCCTCCACCCTGATGATCTCCTCCACCCTGATGATCTCCTCCACCCTGATGATCTCCTCCACCCTGGTGATCTCCACCCTGATGATCTCCTCCACCCTGATGATCTCCTCCACCCTGATGATCTCCTCCACCCTGGTGATCTCCACCCTGATGATCTCCACCCTGATGATCTCCTCCACCCTGATGATCTCCTCCACCCTGATGATCTCCTCCACCCTGATGATCTCCTCCACCCTGATGATCTCCTCCACCCTGATGATCTCCTCCACCCTGATGATCTCCTCCACCCCCCAGGTTTCCCCTGCAGCTGGAGAGTGGTCAGACAGTGGAGAGGACGGTGGCTCAGTACTTTAAGGAGAAGTACAACCTGCAGCTGAAATACCCCCACCTGCCCTGCCTGCAGGTGGGCCAGGAACAGAAGCACACCTACCTGCCGCTGGAGGTGAGTCACCTGCCTGCACACACACCTACACACACACCTACACACACACCTACACACACACACACACACACACACACCTACACACACACACCTACCTGCCCCTGGAGGTGAGGCCTCACCACACCTACACACACACACACACACCTACACACACACACACTTACACACACACACTTACACACACCCACACCTACACACACACACACCTACACACACACACACTTACACACACACACACACACACACACACACCTACCTGCCCCTGGAGGTGAGGCCTGTCACCACACCTACACACACATGAGTGAGTGAATCCTCTATTGTCTGCTACATGACATGAGTGAGTGAATCCTCTGTAGTGTCTGCTACATGACATGAGTGAGTGAATCCTCTGTAGTGTCTGCTACATGACATGAGTGAGTGAATCCTCTGTAGTGTCTGCTACATGACATGAGTGAGTGAATCCTCTGTCTCAGACCAAAGAGAGCCTGTAGGTGTGATTTAGCTTGTTGCCACGGTCACACATGAGCTGGATGACTGAGTGACTGAAAGGAACACCGCTGGCCGACCTACCCTGGCTTCCTCTTCCATTAGCAGCTGATTTACATAATTATTGCTGAAGACATTTTTTGTGCACAAATGGATTACTTAATGACGAAGGATAAGATGTGGTTTTCAAGGTTGTCACATAAATCAAATAGGAGTGAAAACAGCTGAAGGTGCAATAAATGCAACATGAGTACAAAAATGTTTTTAAAAGTCTAATGTACTTCTGTATGAAAGATTAAGGAACCTGAATGGAACCGCAATTTGTGACTGTTCTCAGAGTCCTGACGACCCCTCCCCTCCTGGTGTTTCTCCTCCTCCTCCCCTCCTTGTGTTTCTCCTCCTCCCCTCCTGGTGTTTCTCCTCCTCCTCCCCTCCTTGTGTTTCTCCTCCTCCCCTCCTGGTGTTTCTCCTCCTCCCCTCCTTGTGTTTCTCCTCCTCCTCCCCTCCTTGTGTTTTCTCCTCCTCCTCCCCTCCTTGTGTTTCTCCTCCTCCCCTTCTGGTGTTTCTCCTCCTCCTCCCCTCCTGGTGTTTCTCCTCCTCCTCCCCTCCTGGTGTTTCTCCTCCTCCCCTCCTGGTGTTTCTCCTCCTCCCCTCCTGGTGTTTCTCCTCCTCCCCTCCTGGTGTTTTCTCCTCCTCCCCTCCTTGTGTTTCTCCTCCTCACCTCCTTGTGTTTCTCCTCCTCCCCTCCTGGTGTTTCTCCTCCTCCCCTCCTGGTGTTTCTCCTCCTCCCCTCCTGGTGTTTTCTCCTCCTCCTCCCCTCCTTGTGTTTCTCCTCCTCCTCCCCTCCTGGTGTTTTCTCCTCCTCCTCCCCTCCTGGTGTTTCTCCTCCTCCCCTCCTGGTGTTTCTCCTCCTCCTCCCCTCCTTGTGTTTCTCCTCCTCCCCCTCCTGGTGTTTCTCCTCCTCCCCTCCTGGTGTTTCTCCTCCTCCTCCCCTCCTTGTGTTTCTCCTCCTCCCCCCCTGGTGTTTCTCCTCCTCCCCTCCTTGTGTTTCTCCTCCTCCCCTCCTGGTGTTTCTCCTCCTCCCCTCCTTGTGTTTCTCCTCCTCCCCTCCTTGTGTTTTCTCCTCCTCCTCCCCTCCTTGTGTTTCTCCTCCTCCCCTCCTGGTGTTTCTTCTCCTCCTCCCCTTCTGGTGTTTCTCCTCCTCCCCTCCTGGTGTTTCTCCTCCTCCCCTCATGGTGTTTCTCTCTCCTCCCCTCCTGGTGTTTCTCCTCCTCCCCTCCTGGTGTTTCTCCTCCTCTCCTCCTGGTGTTTCTCCTCCTCCCCTCCTTGTGTTTCTCCTCCTCCCCTCCTGGTGTTTCTCCTCCTCCCCTCCTTGTGTTTCTCCTCCTCCTCCCCTCCTTGTGTTTCTCTCCTCCTCCTCACCTCCTTGTGTTTCTCCTCCTCCCCTCCTGGTGTTTCTCCTCCTCCCCTCCTGGTGTTTCTCCTCCTCCCCCTCCTTGTGTTTCTCCTCCTCCTCCCCTCCTGGTGTTTCTCCTCCTCCCCTCCTGGTGTTTCTCCTCCTCCCCTCCTGGTGTTTTCTCCTCCTCCCCTCCTTGTGTTTCTCCTCCTCCCCTCCTGGTGTTTCTCTCCTCCTCCTCCCCTCCTTGTGTTTCTCCTCCTCCCCTCCTGGTGTTTCTCCTCCTCCCCTCCTTGTGTTTCTCTCCTCCTCCTCCCCTCCTTGTGTTTCTCCTCCTCCTCACCTCCTTGTGTTTCTCCTCTCCTCCCCTCCTGGTGTTTCTCCTCCTCCCCCTCCTGGTGTTTCTCCCTCCTCCCCTCCTGGTGTTTCTCCTCCTCCTCCCCTCCTGGTGTTTCTCCTCCTCCTCCCCTCCTGGTGTTTCTCCTCCTCCCCTCCTGGTGTTTCTCCTCCTCCCCTCCTTGTGTTTCTCCTCCTCCCCTCCTGGTGTTTCTCCTCCTCCCCTCCTTGTGTTTCTCCTCCTCCCCTCCTGGTGTTTCTCTCCTCCTCCCCTCCTGGTGTTTCTCCTCCTCCCCTCCTGGTGTTTCTCCTCCTCCCCTCCTGGTGTTTTCTCCTCCTCCTCCTCTCCTTGTGTTTCTCCTCCTCCCCTCCTGGTGTTTCTCCTCCTCCCCCTCCTGGTGTTTCTCCTCCTCCTCCTCTCCTTGTGTTTCTCCTCCTCCCCTCCTGGTGTTTCTCCTCCTCCCCTCCTGGTGTTTCTCCTCCTCCCCTCCTTGTGTTTCTCCTCCTCCCCTCCTGGTGTTTTTCTCCTCCTCCTACCCTCCTTGTGTTTCTCCTCCTCCTCCCCTCCTTGTGTTTCTCCTCCTCCCCTCCTTGTGTTTCTCCTCCTCCTCCCCTCCTGGTGTTTCTCCTCCTCCTACCCTCCTTGTGTTTCTCCTCCTCCTCCCCTCCTTGTGTTTCTCCTCCTCCCCTCCTGGTGTTTCTCTCCTCCTCCCCTCCTGGTGTTTCTCCTCCTCCCCTCCTTGTGTTTTCTCCTCCTCCCCTCCTGGTGTTTCTTCTCCTCCTCCTTGTGTTTCTCCTCCTCCCCTCCTGGTGTTTCTCCTCCTCCTCCCCTCCTGGTGTTTCTCCTCCTCCCCTTCTGGTGTTTCTCCTCCTCCTCCCCTCCTTGTGTTTCTCCTCCTCCTCTCCTTGTGTTTCTCCTCCTCCTCCCCTCCTGGTGTTTCTCCTCAGGTGTGTAACATTGTTGTGGGCCAGCGCTGCATCAAGAAGCTGACCGACAACCAGACCTCCACCATGATCAAAGCCACGGCTCGCTCTGCTCCCGACAGGCAGGAGGAGATCAGCAGACTGGTGAGAGCGCCTCCCGAAGGCAGGGAGGAAAACTGTCAGAAGACATCATTGCCTCTAGGATTATTTGAACCATTTTCTAACAATGGTTATATATATAATGGTCTCCATCCTAATATCTTTCTCTCCTCCCCCCCCCTCCCTCCTCCTGTCCTCTCCCCCCTGCCCCCCCGCCCCTGCCCCCCGTCCCCCCCGCCCCTGCCCCCCAGGTACGGAGCGCCAACTACGACGCGGACCCGTTTGTTCAGGAGTTCCAGTTCCGCGTGCGTGATGAGATGGCCCAGGTGACCGGGCGCGTGCTGCCCCCCCCCCTGCTGCAGTACGGTGGGCGCGTGAGCTCGGAACACTTTATGGTACCTGCCCCTTTAAATCACGCAACATCACACTGTCCTGTCCGTATGTGTGTGTGTGTGTGTGTGTGTGCATGCTGATGTGTGTGTGTGTGTGTCTCAGTCTCCAACTTGCACTCTCTCGTTAGGGGTTAGTGTCTGTACTTACTGTAAGTAAAAGAGTGTCTGCCAAATGTCTAAATGTAAATGTTAGCGGTTAGAGAAGTGAATAGTCCAGCCCAAACAAACCTGTGTGTGTGTGTCTGTGTGTGTGGTGTGTGTGTGTGTGTGTGTGTGTCGGCCAGCCCCAGCAGATGACCCCTGCGATGTCGTTGCAGAACCGCACGGTGGCCACGCCCAGCCACGG
>CAEFZP010001535.1:0-18957 GCA_903064625.1 Mallotus villosus
CTTCACAGCGTCCTGGTCGCGGGAGCTCCCGTCCATGCAGATACAGCCGTGGCCAAAAGTATTGAGAGCGTCGTACATTTTGTGTGTGCAAAGCTTGCTGGGCCTTGGCATATAAAACGACTGCTAACATCATTTCAGTAAGTCATATCATCAGCACGGGGAAAAGTGTGAACTAGTTCTAGCCAGGTGAAATCACTCTATGATTCTGATTGGATTTTAAACACATACAAACACACAAATGAAACGCGTGCACACACATTTGCACACCAGATTGTGCTGAAGCACAGATGCGTATGCCCCTGTTGACAGAATGAGGTTCTAGTCTACCGTTGAGATATGATGAGGTTCTAGCCTTCAGTAGATATGATTAGGTTACAACAGCATCGTAAACATGACATTGTGGACAGGATGTTGAATGAAACCTAACGAAAGTTACTGTACCTGCCGAGCACTGTCAATTGTTCAGCGTGTGAATTATTGCGCTTTGCGTTTGTGCGTGGGTGTTTGTGCAGACGAAAGAACCCCTTTCACAGTCTGTCACAGCGTGTTTGCTGCGCTTGGGAGAAAAAGCACAAATCGGCGTGTGCGTTTTCTGTTCAATCGTAAAAGCACAAACATAAGCTGAGCCAAAACGCTGTGCCGCCTGATTGGTCCCCCCGGGGTTCTCCGCGTGATGACTGTCGGCGCATGCTGCTTGTCAGCTCTCAACATTCATTACATGTACATAGATGCAACAGCTGACTGAATGATGAAGGGACCTCTCTCCTCACCGTGGAGACAGAGGGATGTCAACGTCTGCAGCGATGTGGTAACCGTGTTTGTTGGTCACAGGCCTCACTCTCCGACTGTGTGGTGCGTCGTTTCAAAGTGTCTTTCTTGAGATCATACATCTCGCGTTCATTTCATGTGTCTTGAAATGTGTCTCGAAACGTTTTCAAGCCATGGGTTAGGGTGGTCAACTCTAAAAACACAGCAGACTCCAAAAAATACACTTTATTTGTGAATCCTCAGATATTTGGAGAAGGGCTGGGGGGTAGGCTGGGGTTTTGAGGCTGGGGGGAGGTTGAGGATGGAGGCTGGGGGAAAAAGGCTGGGGAAGAAGGCTGGAGAAGAAGAAGAAGACTGGGAACAATGCAGTCTGGGTGATCACACTGAGTTAACAGTGACTCCTCAGGGTCGAGCCTGTCTACAGTAGCACCTGGTTGGGTCTGTGTGTGACAAGCAGCCGGCAGTCTGGCATGAGCCGGCAGTGACCCGGGCGTGAGAGAGACAGCAGGGTCATCTCACACATCCACACCTCGCCATCCGCTCCAATAAGGGCCACTGTAGCACAGTGCTACCTCAGACAAGACCCAGCCCTGGTATGGGAACTCCTCACTTCCCTTAAGCCTCCAGAGACAGGAAGTGATGTAGTGACACGTCAGTATTTTTATATACAAGCAATTTCCCAAAACGAATCATTAAGAAAAGACCGGGCTCGTCTTTGCATGAACATGACGGACGGCATTCTCGTTTTTCATCAAACAGCATCAACACAAGCCTAACCTGCTAGAACGCCGAGATAGACACACACATACTAGCGTTATATATCTCAATAAAAAAGAGTAATTCACCTCAATCCAGCTAAACTGCACATTATTTCATCCTCTCACATAAACCGTCCTTATAATGCCTTATGTCACAGTGTGAGACCCAGCAGACATGTATACAGTGCGTTCTCCGTGGCGATTTATACGCCATCATAACCCTCTAAACACCGTACAGCAGCTGCGATCCATCTCGAGAGAAATCTTCTGCAGCCTCGCTCTGGCCCTGATGGCCTCTGGGGGGCGGGGGGGGGGACGGGGGGGGGGACGGGGGGGACGACAGCTAGCCAGCCTTCCTGAATCACCATCATTACACACACACACACACAGGAATATGGATGTCTACTTTATGGTCGTTTAAATCACGCCTTGTTATTTTTATGATTGTTGCCCCTCTCCGAGATAAATGGAGTGATAAAGAGAGGGGGAATGAGGGGAGGAGCTGACATTTGAGGAAGTCCTGTTGGGGCAGTAAAGATCCTTCTCTGGGATGGAGGCTTTGGGGGGACGGGGGGACGGGGGGGGGGCAGGGACCGGAATACTGATGGAGAACCACAGGGACGAGAGAGAGAGGGAGGAGAGAGAGGAGAGCGAGAGAGAGAGAGAGAGCAAGAGAAAAGAGAGTGTCTGTAGAGAGAGAGAGAGAGAGAGAGAGAGAGAGAGAGAGGGTATGGCAGGAGATGAGATAAGAGAGAGGAGAGAGATAAAGAGAGAGGGAAAGAAAGAGCGAGAGAGAGTGGAAGAGAGAGCGAGAGATAGGGGACAAGGGCGTCGGAAGAGAACATGAAATGAAGCGAGAGGAGGAGCAATTATTGATTAACGAGTGAGGGAGGAGAATATAGCGAGACAGATCAAGAGACAGAGTCAACAGAGGACACCGGGCAGAGAGAGCCATAGATCACCGGGCGAACGGGCCCGAGAGGGGACGACGCCAAGGCAGCTCTCGAGGTCCGTGCGGGCCCGCGGCGCCCCCTAGTGGACGCCTCAGAAGGCAGGCGTGTAGAAGAGCTCCCCCGAGGCCAGCCTGCGTTTGAGCTCTTTCCACAGCAGCTCCCTCTCCCTATGCGAGCCCTTCATGAAGCCACGGTTCTCCTGGGCGCGCCGCGACAGGTAGGGGATCACCTCGTCCACTGGGCCGTAGGGAACATACTTGTAGACGGGGAACCCTGCCTGGCCTGGGGGGGGAGGGTGGAGGAGAGGGTGGGGGGAGAGGGGTGAGGGAGAGGGTGGAGGAGTGGGGTGGGGGGAGAGGGTGGGGAGGAGAGGATGGAGGGGAGGGGTGAGGGAGAGGGGGAGGAGCGGGTGGGGGAGAGGGTGGGGGAGAGGGGTGGGGGAGAGGGTGGGGGTGAGGGAGAGGGTGGGGGAGAGGTGAGGGAGAGGGGTGGAGGAGAGGGTGGGGGAGAGGGTGGGGGAGAGGGTGGAGGAGAGGGTGGGGGAGAGGGTGGGGGGAGAGGGTGGAGGAGAGGGTGAGGGTGGGGGGAGAGGGTTGGGGAGAGGGTGGAGGAGAGAGTGAGGGAGAGGGTGGAGGAGAGGGTGGGGGAGAGGGTGGAGAAGAAGGTGGAGGGGAGGGTGAGGGAGAGGGTGGGGGAGAGAGAGGGGGAGGAGAGGGTGGAGGAGAGGGTGGAGGAGAGGGTGGAGGAGAGGGTGGGGGAGGGAGAGGGTGGAGGAGAGGGTGGAGGAGAGGGTGGAGGAGAGGGTGGAGGAGGGCTCAGAGGAGAAGGGGAGAGAGCGTGGGAAAGGGGTTGGAAGAGGGGGGGATCAGCGGAGGAGGGCAGCGTCGACACAAACAGCCTGACAAGTGACTGACTAGAACCTGGAAACGGGAAACCTGCGACCTTCACCTTACCCAGTGGAAAGCTGATCTGGTCGCACATGCCCAGTAGCTGTCCGAAGTACACCTTGTTCTCCCTGGGGGTGAGGCCCAGCTCGTTCATCCTGCAGGGGGCAGGGACGGTCACACAGCACAACGTCAGCAGGGTAACGCCCTCTTTCCCCTTCAACTCCATTATACCAGCACAGGTCATGAGGGCCACGAGCTAAATGTCAAGAAATTGCTTCTCTCTTTAGGGGCTCATTTACTGTATTTTCCGGGCTATAATGGTATACTGTGCTAAATGCAAAGGGGGCATGGCAGGGTTACCATTGTAATGTGCTGAATGAGCTGGAAAATCTCTCTGAATCTGCTGACGTGTGCTTTAATAAGTCCACTGGGGTGTTCCCGTGAACAGACAGTGTCATTATGTCTGCAGAGGAGGATGAGGAAGAGGAAGAGAGGAGGAAGAGGAAAAGGAAGAAGAGGAAGAGAAGAAAGAAGAGGAAGAGGAGGAAGAGGAGGAAGAGCAGGAAGAGGAAGAAGAGGATGAGGAAGCTGTAGTTACCGTCTGATAGTGTGCTTCACCGTGTCCTCGTTGTGAGAAGCCACCATGACGTTGGCCTTCTGTGGAGCCCAATCTCATCCAGTACGTAGTCCAGGCATCTGATCCCACACACACCACACGCATACGCACACACAACCAAACACACACCCACAACGGAACACACACACACCCGCAAACACACATGCACACCCAACCACACACACACAACCACACACACACACACACACACACAGAGGCTTGAATTACATGCTGACAGAGCAGTGAGCCCGACTGTGTGGTTTCTGAGTGGAATGCTGTAACAAGATGACCTCTCGGTGCCCTAGTGGCTTAACAGAGAACTGCGCATAGCACAATGTCTTATCGCAGCGGCCTGGGCTGGAATCTGGGCCCAGGCCCTTTACTGCATGTCATCCCCTCTCTCCCCTATATGTTATGTCTCTGCATGAGTCACTAGGAAAAATAACAAAGGTAGAAGTGCGCCAACAAACATATTTAACAAAAGAACAAGGTGACTTCTGACCTGTACCAGTTCTAAGATGCAGCTGGACCAAGGCATGTCCAACAAAACAGAGGGGATGATAGCTTATGGCCTTACACTGTGATATATTCGGTATTTCAGTATATAGATAGTTTATATGTTCAATTGATGATATGTTGGCAGACCCTCACACTGTCGAAGAGATGAGGTCACACTAAAGTATCTACAAGCACATCCATGGATTCAACTGTAACCTACGTGTTACCCAGCCATCCTGGTAACTCCACCTGCTGTAGCTAACAGCTCAGCGGTGGAGCACGTGAACCCTTGAACAAGAGCTTGCAGGGTTCTCAAAACACCCCCAAACCCCATGATCACCTGTGGTACATGAGGTTGGTGAAGTCGTAGTCGGGGTTGATGGGGTCGTCGTAGCCCATCTCCTGGGCCCGGCTCCTCTCCTGGTACATGTACGCTCCGCGCACCAGCTTGGCCCCGAAGCACCAGCCCTCTCGCCGCGACAGCTCCACGTCCATGCTGACGTTGTTGTACGCCTCCTGGGAGGAAGGGGACCACCTTCAGCACTGGGCGTTCTTAGGTGTGTTCCGAGCTGGTAGCTGTGTTGGGTCAGTAACTGTGTTCTTAGCTGGTAGCTGTGTTGGGTCAGTAACTGTGTTCCTAGCTGGTAGCTGTGTTGGGTCAGTAACTGTATTCTTAGCTGGTAGCTGTGTTGAGTCAGTAACTGTGTTCCTAGTTGGTAGCTGTGTTGGGTCAGTAACTGTGTTCCTAGCTGGTAGCTGTGTTGGGTCAGTAACTCTGTTCCTAGCTGGTAGCTGTGTTGGGTCAGTAACTCTGTTCCTAGCTGGTAGCTGTGTTGGGTCAGTAACTGTATTCCTGTCTGGTAGCTGTGTTGGGTCAGTAACTGTGTTCCTAGTTGGTAGCTGGTTGGGTCAGTAACTGTGTTCCTAGCTGGTAGCTGTGTTGGGTCAGTAACTGTGTTCCTAGTTGGTAGCTGTGTTGGGTCAGTAACAGTGTTCCCTAGCTGGTAAGTGAGGTCATTGGATGAGTCATGAGCTGCACAGTTCTATGGACTAGTCCAATGTTATTGTTGCACTCCAGTTATTATTCATACTATCATTACGGTTCACCACACCTGGAGGCTAAGATGTGTCGACTTTGCTTTACTGTACTTAACTATGCGTGGATGTTGCCGACATCGAGGTAGGACTGGAATGTGTAAATGTAGCTTCCTGATGTTAAGATGGGACTGGTGTTAGATCTCATATGGAGGTGACGTTGAGGTAGAGGGCTGGTGGGTATGTTAGATCACGGCTGCAGGTACCTTGAGGTAGCACTGGTAGGTGTTGAAGATGGCCGCCTTGTCTTTGTTGTAGATCCTCTGCGTCTCCAGAGTTAGTCTACTGATGGCCGGCTGGAGGTAGGTCTGTTCTGCATCCACCATCAGACGCACACCGTGGGCCTCTGCATGCTACACACACACACACACACACACACACACACACAGGTTATCATGCACGGCACATCCCAGAATTATTGTTAGGTGTGTATCTGTCAAGGTGTGTATCAGGTGTGTACCAGGTGTGTACCAGGTGTGTATCAGGTGTGTACCAGGTGTGTACCAGGTGTGTACCAGGTGTGTATCAGGTGTGTGTCTACTGTGCCTTGGCCATTTGTTTACCAGGTGTGTGTCTACTGTACCTTGGCCAGGTGTGTACCAGGTGTGAACCAGGTGTGTATCTCCTGTACCTTGGCTAGAAGGTCCATCCTCTGAAGCATCCTCTTCATCTGATTCTCCTCTTCCTCGGAGAACTCACTGAGCAGAGGCTCCAGCTGTCCTGTCTGGCCAAACACACACACACACACACACACACACACACACACACACACACAGGTACTTCAGTTACACTGCCAACATACTAATGTACACAAACAAATAGTCAATTTAAAAAACAAATACTAGTCTACACACAGATGTGTCAGCTACAATACAATATGTAATATATGTATATACAGTACAATACTATTAGTTTGGAACTATTATACTACGACTAGTTGACTTGACTACTATAATACTAGTACTAGTTTACTTTCCAGAGATGTTGGCCTGCTTACCTCCATGTTCGGCACCACCAGCAGGTCTGATGTCTTGGTTCTGTCGTCCAAGAGGCTGTTCCAGTCCAGCACATCGATGGTCCTGGAAGCCCAGAACAATTTACCCTTTAGCATGGTTAATCCAGTTTCCTCAGGGTAATAGCGTACTACAGAATACACAACGGGAAAACAAATTCATGTTTCAGTTAGTCCGCGAAACTGTTCCAAGGTGTCATGTTTATTATTGGCACTGGATGATACGGAATCTGTGGTGTGATTTCCCCATGTCGTGCGGTTTTTCAATTTGTTTTCGTTTGTCGACGCCTGTCTTGTTGAAGACGCGATGTGGTCTTCACCCTGATGATCCCCGTTTCTCCGTGTCGAACCAGCCTTTGTAGTCCCCTCTGGCTCCCAGCCTGCTCATAAACTCCTGGAACAGCAGCATGCACCGAGATCACAGACAGCATCACAGCAGCACGCACGAGGAGGATCACAAACGGCATCAATATCTCTGTCAACACAGAAGCTGCTGTTTGTTTACGACCCAGCGGGGGGGGCTGCTGGAGGATCGGTGTTGTGACGGACCCACCTGCAGCTGCTCCGCATCCAGCCTCTGCTCCAGGGCTTCCAGGTCTTCCTTC
Organism: Mallotus villosus; assembly: GCA_903064625.1. Lineage (NCBI taxonomy): Eukaryota > Metazoa > Chordata > Actinopteri > Osmeriformes > Salangidae > Mallotus > Mallotus villosus. The sequence continues at coordinate 7,193 of CAEFZP010001535.1, forward strand.
CCCTGCCGCAGAGCCAGGAAGCTGAAGAAGCTGCGCCATTTCACCAGCATCTCCGAGAACTGGAGCTTTAACAGAGGACGGAAAACCTGGCACTGAGCAACACCAGCGCTGAAGCGAGCACCCCCCTTTCAAGCCGACCCTCGTCCGACCCCAGGGACCTACCAGGAACTGAGGCCGTCCCAGAGCGGTCATCTTGATGGCGGAGAAACCGTCCACCGAGTTGCCACCTGGAGGTCAAACAAGCTTAGCGCTAAGCCCCAGTCACATCACTCACAAACAGGGATAGATATGAAGGCCTGGTTATGGGTAGAGCTGACCCTCAAGTGGGTCAGTAGGGATATGTATCGTTGTATCGTTCCCACCCGTGGTTCTGTCTTAATGTAAGCAACGGATAAGGAGCGCCCGAGTAATTACGAGAAATTCAACGGACAAACGGCATCATTGATTGACTTCTAAACAACTCCGGCCCTGACCCAGGAGTGTCATGTGGAGCAGTCAGGTGCTCGCAGGCCTACCAGACGCCTCGATGCACTTGAGGAAGGTCTCCATGTGCTGGTCACACTTCCCCTCGTCAGAGTAGACGTACGAACGGGCGCTGGTCACGCCCCCGTGGCGGTCCCCAAACTGTTGATGAGCCTCGAACTGCTGCCCTGTGTGGCCCGTGCCTAAGGGTTTCAGAGACATCGAAATCCGTTTTTTTGGCGACCAGTTGCATCATTACAAACCTCGACTGAGAAACGCGAGCGAGGCGACTTACCTACGTTTTCTTTTTGTGCCGTGGACGCGAACGAGCTGGATAGAAACGACAGAACAAATCAGCAGCAATGAATCTCCTCTTTTAATTTGCATGTTATAAGCCTCTTTTTTTACGCTGTGCTTCAACACAAACACTCCCATTCAGATAAATACACGCTAGAACAACCTGCACTGTCTTTGACGCACAACCCTGTACAACCAGGTGGCTAGTATTCAGCCTTCAAGCAGCCCTATACTACAGATGCTGAGTAGCTCTATATCTCTACACCACCGAGACATCCAGCTCCACTGACATCATTACAGATCATGCTCCGCTGGGCGTTAGCACAAAGGAGAAAATAATTGAGACATTCAGTAAGAACATATACATGGTTATACTGTGACTGTAAATCGATGAGGGAATGTGTGAAAGGTCTCCAGAAGGCTCTGTAGAGTGAGGACACTGGTGCAGTATGAATTCTGGAGTGCTCCATCTGAAACTAGAACAGCTCTATGTGTTGCGTCAACAGATCACCTGGAGCTGATCCCGGAACATCGATCAATGATGCATCCCGTTTCACCTCATCTGACTTGTGACCTAACCTATACTTCAGCAGGCCTGTTCTAGTACCTTCCAAAGGCCTAGTTAGAGAGAGCTAGGTAGAAAGAGACACTTCCTCAAGGACAGGCTTTTAAAACAAGGCATGATAGACACCACACCAACTCCAAAAAGACCCCTATTTTTAATTCAGTCACGATGAATAGTATTCTCCTCAATCAGAACTCTGTCTCTCCAGCTGCTCATGTGACACAATTCCTGAACACTGGGAGTTTACAGGCCATCCAATCACAGCAGGGGGGATGGTGTACAGGGGACCAATCGGGGCTGGATGCCGTGTTTACATCCTGATCGTTCAAGTGTCACATTACAGTGTTCCTGACATTCACAGAGGGAATCAGACCAGTTATATACTTCGGCAGCATGTGACCGATATGACACACTCAGCTTGCGGAGAAGTGTGTTGATGTGGAAAATACAAGTATGTATCTTAGCTGTAGAGCTACTGCTTGTGTATAAAATGTTGTATTCTCTCTGCCTCCTCACAACTCTGTATGTGAGCTATACGATCACACACAGAGAATGGGGCCATAATACCAAGGACCCTGAATCTATGCACCCGTCTTCGACGAGCTGGCGTGTTAGCTTTGTAAACGACGTTGGAATCTTCTTCTGCGTCACCTTCCGGAAGAGTGTATACTCACTCCATCTCCTTCTCCTGAGAGATGTCCTCCTCCACGCTGTAGTCCAGGACGGAGCCCACCCCGAAGGCTCGGTTCTTCTGGATCAGCGGCCCGATGGACTTGTGGTCCTCTCCCGCCACAAACTGGCCGTAGAACGTCATCTTCATGAACCGCTCGAAGGCCTTCTGGCCCAGCAGCTTCTTACTCAGGTCCATCAACTGAAGGGGACAGATGTGGGGAGGGGGCGGGGAGGAGGAGGGGGGGGAGGAGGGAGAGAGAAAAGGGAGAGCGAGTAGGGTGACTAAGCATTCAAAATCGTATCAATTTAAGCTCTACCCAAAGGCAATGTCCAAAACAAAGTCACTTGCACAACAGATACTTGCACAACAGATGGATGCAGTAATGTTCTCTATATTTATTAAACAAACATCTCCTCTCGTTGTTGTTCAAGCACTTAGAGGAGAGCCTGGATATGCCTAAGGGGATATCCAAAACTAAATGAACGCCTGCAATGTGAAACGGAGCGTGTTAGTGAGATTACTGAAAGATGATATTCATTATTCAACTGTGTTTGTTGTTATACATAAGCATGTGTTTTCATAAGACACTTTTATCCCAAACAGAAATCAAGGATCGAAAGTGCATAGTCCCAACACTATTTCTGTGGTTAGAGAGACCATAATTCTATCAAAGGCTGGGAACACGTCATTAATGCTAAAGGCCTTTAGTTTACACCGAATATTGATAGGTTACACAGACACACAGGTAACGTTACCTCCTTATTCTTATCGACCAGTATGTCATAAGTGCAAAGTTTGAAAACCACCAGACTTCTCAGCAGTTCTAAACTGTCTTTGCTTTTGTATGCTTCTTGTGTCTGCTCAAAATCCACCACGATTTTGCTCGAGGATTTCGGCCGCGAGAACTGTGACTGTGCGACGTCTTCTGTAGCGTTGACATTGCCCCTGTCCGTCCGGGCTGAAGCGACGGTAGACCTCAACCTTCGGTTGGAAAGGACATTTAACCGTCTACAAAGTATTTCAACCCCAGCCCGTGAATACACGGGCACAGTTTTAAAATAAGACATTAGTTTGTTGGTCTTTAGTTGATTAGAAGGACTTTAAAAGTTATGCGCTCTCACGGGAGCGCACGGTTCCCTTGGAGATGCCTGAAGGCGTTACGTCACTCATGCGTGTTGCAAAACACCGCCTATTTTTGAACAGGCCTAGCACTGGCCAAATTTAGATACGCCGGTTGGTGGTAAATCGTGACATTATTACAAACAAGACGTAACAGACATTATTACATAATAGTCGTTTTCCGGACAGATGAAAATATGAAAATCGTTTCATTCTTACTTATAGCCTATTCCTATTTCAAAAAGCCTATTTCCCAAGCGCCATTCGTGCCCACGTTGGCTAAGCATGGGTTAACAATATGGGCAGAAATATATCACTAAACTGAATTTAAAGAATGTAGGCCCTATGGGTGTATCTTAAATTGAATCGCCAAATATGAAAGAATATATCTGCAATTTACGACGCAGATGATGCCAGCTCCGCTTACAAACACAAGGGGGAGATGTTGTATCACCAAAGATCTTTAGGCGCGCCCTTCCTCGCTGGCATGCGTGTAATTTTGAAAAGCATTGAAAAGTCAGTAAGTATTTATGAATAAAATACCAATACAAATATCCCGTGTTACATGCTTTTAGAATGAACGTAACTTATTTCATCACCATATATTAGTTGTTATGTAGTAGTAGCCCTATAGGCCTAGTCTTTCTCACGGTGTTTTCTTTTTTTCTTTTAATGTCTATATTTATATTTTCCAATACAGTCTTAACTCGTGCTTGAATGCCTAAAGGAGGTGTGTGTGTGTGTATGGGATGGGGGTGGTGGTGGTGGTGGTGGGGTCCACAGATGTCCTTGCCAGGCCCAAGTTGCACACTCACTTCAGTGCGGTGACCGCCTGCTCTCAAAGTGGCGCACGAACTCAGACCCTGTAATAACGGCGGCCAAGCGGAGAGTAACAAATCAGGAATTTCCCTTCTGCCACTCCTGAGAGTGCAAAAAAGGATTAAAGCAAAGGAATATTCTTTACATCAAAGTAAAACTTTGCCTTCACATTTGACAAACTTTGCTGCACCCCCATGTACTTTTTTTTGGGTGGTTATAGTTGGCGACATTTTTTATTTTTTTATTGTCCATGGATTACTGGACACCGCATCTTTCTTGAAAATGCTGGAATAACTCGATTTTTACAGAAATGAAGGGACGCCGTCAACTGATGATCTCCAATTGTGCGTTCTACTTCAGGTTTCATAACTTGTATTTTACTTTACTCTGCGAGGATTGGTGTCGCTCGACTTTTTTTCGACTCTTGGGTCAGTCGATGGCGTGAAGCGGGCGAGTTTTTCTTCATCTTCAAATCTTATTTTGGATTAAGTTACGGAAGTTTTCTCAGTAACACTACACCTTGGGGATTATTCTCATGAAACAAGTAGGAAAAAAACTGGATGTAGTGAAATAGTATTTTGTGAGAGGATAAAATGCGGAACATGAGGCGCGTCTAGAAGGATGCTGTTTCTTGTACAATGGAATTGAAGAACACTTTAGTTATTGCGGTGATATGTTTGTTTTTCTGCTCGAGTCTCAGCCAAGAGCTCAATCCTAAAGGCAAGAATGTATGCAAATTACCAGGGTGAGTATTGTGAGCCTCACTCAAGTAACTTTGGTCGGGTGTGTGTGTGTGTGGAGGGGGGGTTATGGCAAAGACAATGCCATGCATTTGTTCGTCGTCATATGTGCCTTAATTTAGGCTACTATTCAACTTTAACTTTTATGTTTTGTTAATGCTGAAATAGTTTGATTGCGATTGGTGCGGGTCTCCTTTTTTTATACTCTTTCTAAAACATTTTTCATAACTTGCTTGAAACGAGATGACATTTCTTCATCCATAAAGTTCTTTACAGGAGTAGGAGGAGTCCTTCTGAGCCGTGTTCCAGATGCCTGCATCTGGACCCGCACTCACAGCACCCCATAGGGGGCGCCACCAACCCTGATGTGAATAAATAACCACATTGTACTTCAGATCATTTTCGGAAAAGTTCAATTATCTGAAAGCATATTAGTGGTTTGAGTGAAGCACCTGAATGTATGTGCTTTGCCTTGACCTCAGTCCTTCAATACTGCAACTCACAACACTGCCAGTAAACAAAAGGCCACAGCCACACTTAATGATTGCATTTTGCTGGAAACCTTGGGTAGTATTTGTCGATAAGTCCATGGTCTCTAAGGTCTTTAAGATCTCTAAAGTGGTAGTGGAGAGGATCCTCAACCTTCTCATCTTCACACCTCCCCTTACGACCGTAACTGTTCAAAATCCCTCATTACTGGCACACACAAAGACACCTACATTTGGGGATTTTCGATGTGTCTGCACCCGCCCCCCCCACCCTGCATTAAGAACGAATGGTCCACTCTGACAAGGGGGATGGGGGGCTTTCCTGTGCGTTCTTCAAGTGGTTGTAGCCGAGCACACGCGGCGAGGGGAACGAACGGAGCACAAACATCTCTGTTTGCTGTGAAGTGAGAGGATCTCAGTCGGCCACTGTGGGCCACTGTGACACGGCCTCAGTAACACGTCGCGTAAACAATCCTGTCAGAAGGACGTTGCTGCATGCTATGAGCCGACTAGGATCTTTTTTTGGTGTCAAGTTTGGGCATTTTATTTTTATCAATTTCTGGCTTCCTGTCATGAAGAATTGGAGGAAGTAGTTAAATGTATTTATCACTGCTGGCCAGGGTTTCCTACTCTAAGGCTTTGTGTTACTAAATGATCCTATTGGATGTAATAAAGGTGACTGTGGTCGTTGGGGGCAGAATGGAACATTTGTTTTTATTTCCATGGTGATTTCAACATCTTCAACGAACACTGTTGGTGTGCGTCCAGTGTGTGGAAAGCAGAATGGGTTATAACTGCGTTAGCAGACCTGTGACAGCAGAGAGGTTATAATATCACTGTAGGCAGTCTTTCACAGAGACACTGTGTTGAATGGCTGCCAAAGTACCTATGCTCTGGAATCTGGAAACACAACAGTGTGTGTGAATGAGAAGAATGGGAGTGCTGATTTGACCCCACACATTTGTCAACACGTCGGACACAAACGAGGTCATTCGGGACAGTTCACGGGTCAAATCCATTCATGTCGAATGTGATCCTTCCCAGATATGATATCAGAAATGCTTCAGAATATTGTGTTTGTTGTTAGTTGAAAGCCATATTATTCCTGCAGGATGGGGGTAGTCTCATATCTGAGTTTTGGCTGTGCATTCCTCTGTACAGTTGATCCAGTACAGTTGATCCACAGGTGTATATCCATTTTTCAGAGGTTAGTTCGGAAACTAGCTATCCTCGATGAAGCACAGAGAAGTTCGGGGACCGGCTAGCGTCGACGCAGCACTGGGGAGGTTTAGGGCTGATCCCTCAAGTTCAAGCCTGGATTTGGCGGGAGGAAGCCAGACTGGGCTCCCTGACTGGAGGCTGCACGTTGCTTCGAACGCGCCAGGGGAGGTGAAAGTGTGGCGGGGGCTTGGCGAAGGTCGCGAGCGTGGGAGGAAGACGAGAAGCATGTGTTCTTTCCTGACGGACCGGACACCCTCGACCGGCCTCGACTGTAAATCCACTCCTTCCTCCTCCTGTCCCAGAGCGGTAGCTATCGCTATAGGCCTGCTAATCATGGCTGACTTAGCGGCGGGCTGCCAGACTTCAAAGGGGTGCGTTCACTTCGGAGTGTCGGGTGATGACAGCCTGGCCGAGGTCGGAGTTAGGGGGCTTGCGGTGTACAAATGTTTGTGGTATTCATATCTCTACAGTGAAAAGCACATTCCAAAGATGTAGACCACACATAATAGCCCCCAGTCTTCTTTAGCATTCAGTACAGGCTGCAGGAAGGAGAGGTGTGAGGGGCGAGTCGAGAAGGGGAATCTCGAGCGTGTGAGGAGGGGAGGGAGACAGGGCTGCTTGATTTCATAATAGCAGCAACACTCATTCATCTCTTCCTCTTTCACAGGTCAGCAGAGCTGATGTGCTGCAGTGGTTGGGGCCCGCTAGGTGACGAGTGTCTAACACGTACGTATACCCTGGCCCTGATATACCCTGGTACCTTCATATATACCCTGGTACCTTCATATATACCCTGGCCCTTATATACCCTGGTACCTTCATATATACCCTGGTACCTCCATATATACCCTGGCCCTTATATACCCTGTTACCTCCATATATACCCTGGTACCTTAATATATAACCTGGCCCTTATATACCCTGGTACCTTCATATATACCCTGGTACCTCCATATATACCCTGGTACCTTCATATATACCCTGGTACCTCCATATATACCCTGGTACCTTAATATATACCCTGGTACCTTCATATATACCCTGGTACCTTAATATATACCCTGGCCCTTATATACCCTGGTACCTTCATATATACCCTGGCCCTTATATACCCTGGTACCTCCATATATACCCTGGCCCTTATATACCCTGGTACCTTCATATATACCCTGGTACCTCCATATATACCCTGGTACCTTCATATATACCCTGGTACCTCAATATATACCCTGGTACCTTCATATATACCCTGGTACCTCAATATATACCCTGGTACCTCTATATACCCTGGTACCTCCATATATACCATGGTGCGTTCATATATACCCTGGTACCGTCATATATACCCTGGTGTACATGTACAGTATACCATAGTATCTTATCTCATGAATGCCTAGAATGTATGGTATGAACTGTATTGGTATGAAGTATTCTGCCTTGCTTCAGTAATGTAAACCCTCCCTCCCTCGTCTGCAGCCCTCTGTGAGGGGAACTTCACCTGCAAGGAGAACGAGGTGTGCGTCCGGCCAAACGAATGCCGCTGTCGCCATGGATACTTCGGAGCCAGTTGTGACACCAGTAAGAATCTCTTGTTGAGGTCAATGGCAGCTGGACATTGTTGTTGTGGGAGTTTATGTGTCACGCAGACAAATATTCAAGTAATTTCACTGCAGAACGCAGATGTAATAACCAAACAATTTAGAGGACTTTTTGGGTTAGGCAAGACAGGACAGCACTATTTTATATACGTTTATTTGTTTGTTTATATTGATAGAAAAAATGGACCATGTACAATTTAAAATATCAATGTCACCATTTGATGCACCACACCAGATTATAACTTTAAGCAAATAGGCATCTGTAGTTCCTTGGCTAGTCAAAACATAGAAGCAGCATAATAACAAACAACACAGAGTAAAAACTAACGTTGGTCTGAAGATTCTGTGAAGTCAGCGTCTACAACACAGTTAGCCCTCAGACTAGTGGAAGACGACAGGCCCTTTAGCCCTCAGACTAGTGGAAGACAACAGGCTCTTTAGCCCTCAGACTAGTGGAAGACAACAGGCTCTTTAGCCCTCAGACTAGTGGAAGACGACAGGCCCTTCAATCTCACCCTTCCTGATTTCCTGATTTCTTCCTGATTTCCCAGAATGCCCTAACCAGTTCTGGGGTCCCGACTGCAAGGGAAAGTGCACCTGCTTCCCCAACGGCCAGTGCGACGACGTGACGGGCAAATGCACCTGCAACCACAACCGCTGGGGTCCCAACTGCGAGAACGCCTGCGTGTGCCAGAACGGCCGCTGCGACCAGGACACGGGCCGCTGCTCCTGCCACCCGGGCTTCTTCGGCGCGGCGTGCGCCGGCACCTGCTACTGCGGCGTCAACTCCGTGTGCGACCAGGCCAACGGCCGCTGCCTCTGCCACCCGGGCTGGTCCGGACGCCACTGCTCCACGCAGTGCAGCTGCAACAACTCGCCGTGCGAACAGTTCACGGGCCGCTGTCTGTGCCGCGAGCGCCTGTGGGGGCAGCGGTGCGAGCGCTACTGCCAGTGCGGCCAGGGGAAGTGCCACCAGAACGACGGCTCGTGCAGCTGCTCGCCGGGATACCGCGGGAAGTTCTGCAGGGAGCCCTGCCCCGCCGGGTCCTACGGACAGAACTGCAGGAACAAGTGAGGAGGTGGTCTTCAGTGATCAGAGGGGGGGGGGTTTCGTGGTTCAAGATGGGGAAATGGGATTTGGGCGTGGGCGGTGACTGATGACCCCCTCGACATATCTGAACGTCGTACATGAAGGAGCAGTCTGGGTTTGAGGCGGGTGAATCGGTATTCGCAGTAGCTTATGATCTCTCGCGTGTGTTAAAGTCATTCAGGTGAACGGCACTAGCTTCCTCGTAGAGTCCTACATAGTTGTCTAAGCCAGATCTTCAAGCTGCTGTATGATTCACATTGGGATGTACTGGTCTGTAAAAACAAAAGACAAATCCCCTAAAATGTCCCCGTGTCTGGAAATGTACTTTACCCAAAAGAGCCGACGTGCTCTTATTGTGACCCCGGCGAGGATGTCAAATATGTCACACAGAGAGAGACGTCCTCCCGCTGTGGCCTTTTTCATCCTCCTGCTGCCAAAGTGTCACGTGTTTCACGCACAGCTTCACGCTCGCTTTAGAACACCGTGTGTCAAGTTCTGTTCATACTGTATTTCCCGCGTGAAGCACGTTATCGTTGGAGGGTTTCGAAGGTGTGACCGCCGTGCCGTCTGTGCCCCCCCCACAGGTGCGGTCACTGTAAGGGCCAGCAGCCCTGCAAGGTGACAGAGGGGCGGTGCGTCACCTGTGAGACCGGCTGGAACGGCACCAAGTGTGACCAGAAGTGCCTGCCGGGGTTCTTTGGGGACAGCTGTCAAGGCACCTGCCCCCCGTGCAAGGACGGTCACTTCTGTAACCATGTCGACGGAAAGTGCTCCCACTGTAACCCCGGCTGGATCGGGGACAGGTCAGTGGGAACACACACAAACAGACACACTCAGACACATACACACACAGACACCCAAAGACATACACACAGACACACACACACACTTTTGCACACAATACACAATGATCTGAGCACAAACAAGCAACCGCTGAAATCAGAATCCAAAACAAGCTTGTTTCCATTTGTTGACGTCAACAAAGCTTTATTGCTACTTCATCCCCTGACGACACATCGTCAAACACACCCAGTAGCTCCTACCTTGTAGTCAAACAGTGTTATGAGCCAGCCGGGATAATCACTGTAATTCTGATAATGGCCGCGGCGTTGACGTCATCTCTCACATTCCTTCCGTGTCGCAGTTGCGAGCTGCGCTGTCCCAACGGCACCTACGGCGAGAACTGCGAGAACGACTGCAGCCACTGTTTCAACGGCGTCTGTCACGTGGAGACCGGGGAGTGTCTGTGCGACCTGGGGTTCAGAGGGACCTAGTAAGTCACATGTGAGGACGCCCGAACTGTCATGGCCACAGGCCCTCCCTCCTCCCGATGTCCTCACCACCACCACCACGTTCCCTCGTACACGGGACTCCCGTGCAGATGGGAAAAGCTCTTTAAGCTCCTCTGTGTTTTTCTCCCCCCCCCAGCTGCAACGTGACCTGCGAGCCGAGTCGACACGGAGTGAACTGCGCCCACGCGTGCTCCTGTCACGACAACACCTGCGACCCCGTGTCCGGAGCCTGCAACCTACGTAAGAAAGCGCACCGCACCGTATTTCCATCCTGATTTGATTGGGCGTTTCGGCGGCAAGGTCGCAAAGCGCACCCGTCCCCTTTGGGACGAATTCAAACGAGGGGCCTATCGGTTGAAAGAAGAAAAGTGAACTCAAAGTAAACTTGAGTGCGACGTATAGCCCCGAAATAAGCGCTCGCCGCAACTTCAGAACCTCGGCAAACTTGAACTGTTTGTGTGTCTAAATAGGCAGTTGCTATTGGTGATGCTAGACTGTCCCTGGCTGGGAGACGGTGAGCGCTAACACACATGTCTATTGGGGTCACTGTGTAGAGGAGCTAACATTGTGGGACTTGATAGTGTTTCCAGACCAAACTTTTTTTTTACCGTTGTGTTTGTTGGCTAAGTTCCTTTTCGACCATAGAGAGAGGAAGAGGGAGAGATAGAGAGAGAGAAAGAGTGCGTGAGGGAGGGAGGGAGGGAGGGAACAGAAAAGAGTGAGAGAGAATTAAAAATATTTTTAAGAAAATATTTTTAAGAGGACATTTAAAAAGACAGACATGATCTCTGGGAAAATAGGGAGAGATTTAGAGGAGGGGGGGAGAGGGAGCCTGTTTAGTGGAGGCTTCAGCTAGTGGGCACAGAGAGGTGGTGTCATTGGTTGATGCTGGGGCTTAGCAAGTCTCCTTCTCCTGGGGTTCTGCAGACCCACAGACAAATCTAGACCAGAAACCTCACCACCACCACCACCTTGGCCACTCCCAAACCAAACCCGTACCCCCCCTCCCCGACTAGTCCACACTCACCTGACCCCCCCCTCCCATCCACACACAAACATAAAGCCACACCCACATCTCCACAATGGTCTCCTGTGACAGACCAGAGACTCGCAGGGATGATCTCTGCATCAGACACCTCCCCTGTGAGCTCTCAGAGCACCTGGGCTGCTGCTCTCCAGCAGTGCATGATGGGATGCAGGCAGTATAGCTGAGGACAGAGAGAAGGATTGAGTCACAACGGGAAGACGTAAGGGAGGAGAGCATTGGTCAAGCAGGAAGGATTACTGTTCCACCGGTTCCTCTTTAGTGACTATTTAGTGACTCTTTGGTTCCTCTTTAGTGACTCTCTTGAGCAAGCGCTTTCACAGGGCCGATACCAAATCCCACGGCCTGTCAGGCGG
>CAEFZP010001536.1:0-75697 GCA_903064625.1 Mallotus villosus
GCCCTGTGATGAAGTCCAGGGAAATGTGGTCCAGGACGGCGAGGAATCGGGAGGGGCTGCAGGAGTCCAGTGGTCTTCGGTTGTCTGCTTTGCAGCCATGCACACGGTGCAGGCTGCTACATACTCCGCCACATCCTGACGGATCCTCGGCCACCAGAAACGTCTCCGAGCAGCTCCAGGGTGGCGTCGGATTCCGGGATGGCCGGCCAACCGTGAGGAGTGTGCCCATTCCAACGTCTTCGTTCGACAAGACGCGGGCACAAACAGCAAGCCCTGAGGGGTCTCTGTAGGAGCCGGGGTTGTGACTTGTGCTGACGAACCTCTTCCTCCAGAAGGCAGCGTACGGAGGCCACGACCCTTGAGGTGGTATGATGGGTTCCGGAGCTAACTGGATCTGCCTCAGATGTGTGGAGGCGTGAGAGGGCGTCGGCTTTTCCGTTCTTGGAGCCGGGACGGTAAGTCACCACGAAGTTGAAGCGGCTGAAAAAACAGAGCCCAGCGAGCTTGCCGGGGGGTGAGTCGCTTCGACTGCCTGACATACTCAAGGTTCTTGTGGTCTGTGTAGATGAGAAAGGGGTCAGCTGCACCCTCTAACCAGTGCCGGCCATTCCTCTACAGCTACCTTGATGGCCAGAGTAGTTCCCGGTTGCCCAGTCATAATAACCCCAGAAAACTCTGGACCTTTTTCACGGTGGTGGGCGTATGGCCAATCCTGAATGACCTGGACCTTTTCGGGGGTTCATGGAAAGACCCTGAGGGCCAACGACGAATCCTAAGAAGGTCGTGGAGGAGGAGTGGAATTCACATTTTCCACCTTGCAAAACAGACTGTTGTGTAGGAGGGCTTTCAGGACAGCTCGGACGTGGCCCACGTGGTCTTTAAGAGACTTGGAAAAGATCAGAAGGTCGTCCAAGTACACAAACACACAGATCTCCAAGAACTCTCGTAGGACGTCATTGATTGGGCCTGAAAAACCCCAGGGCTGTTTGATAATCCGAAAGGCATTACCAGTATTCGTAATGGCCGCTGGGTGTTATGAAGGCGGTCTTCATCATCACCTGGTCGAATGCGTACGAGATGATAGGCGTTCCTAAGGTCATTAGTGAACACGTGGCCCCCTGGAGGCGCTCAAAGGTGGTAGACATGAGGGGCAGGGGTACTATTCTTCTCGTGAGTTATTGAGCCCACGATAGTCAAGCACAGTCTGCAGACCACCGTCCTCTTGCTCACGAAAAAGAAGGGCGCTGCAAGCCGGAGACGAAAGAAGGGCGAATCAGCCCAAGGCGCAGCGCCTCTTGGATGTAGTCATCATGCCTGGGTCTCCGGGACAGAAAGAGGGTAGAGACGCCTCTAGGGGGAGCGGTTTCAGGCAAATGAGGTCGAGCCGCGCAGTCATATGCCGACTTGACGGGGGAGAGTGGTTGCCCTTTGTTGCTAATACCTCCTCTAGGTCATGGGTAGAAGCTCGGGACTTGGGCAAGATCAGTCTTGGTTGGAGTGAGCCAAGATATTCACGGTCGACGGGGCCCCCGTCGATGGACAGAAGATACGGTGGTTGCGGATGCAGGTCTGGAGGGTACTGCAGGTGTGTGAGTGGGAAGATGGCCCCCAGTGGTACAGGTGAGTTCCCCAGATGGAGCAGAGAGAACTGGTCGCCAAGAAAAACTTGGGGTTCGTGGGCCGCTAGCTAGGGATAGCCTAGCACCACGGGGTCTGCTGAGTGGTGGTGAGCCAAAAGCGGATGGTTTCTTGGCGTTCCTCGCGGGCGTCAACGCGGAAACGGCCGAGTTCCATAGGCTCTGTAGATTGCTCGGTCGGTGTCGGGTGTCGAATCGGACATAGTAGGGCTGTGGCACGGGCATGCCGTTGTTTGTGCTCGGGTCTGCCGACGGTGCAGACGCAATCTTGGATGCGAGCATCAAGATGGATTGCTAGGCTGATCAGCTCGTCCAGCGTCTCCCCCCAGTCTTGGTTGACCAGTTCATCCTTCACCGACCCCTGCAGACCTCGTAAAAGGCAGACCGCAAAGCTGGACCTTCCCAGCCACTCCGGACTGCCACCGTGCGACAACTCCACGGCATATTGGGCGACAGAGCGGTTGCCCTGGTGATGATGATGAGGATTCGTTGCGCCGCCTGATCCGGGTCTGTTCGGTGTCGAATATCAGGCTTAGGCGCGTCAGGGACGCCTGGCTATCCCTGACCTCCGGCAGCTGGCGCTCTGAAACGGCGGTTGCCCCAATCCACGGGCTGTGGTCCCGAGAGACGGGAGATGACGTTAGCCCCACCTTTGCCATCTCGGTGGGAAGAGGTGTGCTTGGTGGAGGAATACCTGAGAGACATTGTAGCACAAGCCTCGAGGCGTTGGGTTCTACCGAGAATGGTGGTGTGTGCATGTGAGAGTATACCTTCGAGAGGGTGCGAGGAGGAACTAGCTTGGAGCAGCCAGATGTGCTGGGACCGGTCTCCACTGCTGTGGATGTAGTCCGGTTGCTCAGCGTCACGCACTAGTTGCTTCGTGGTGGTAGTGCCTGCACACTGTTGCTGATCACATTGCGTGGCCTCTCAGTACTGAGCTGCATGGGCATCACGTCCAACAGCGACTTACGTGCGGGGTGATTTCTTTTCAGTGTCATGATCGTAGACCTCAGCTGGAGTCATGCATACCCAGTGCTGCCCTGCACCCGATCACTAACTCCTGGTGACTCATGAGTCGCGTACGCAAAAGGCCCGATCTTGACTAGGTCGTGCAGCTGCACTAGTCAGATCTCAGTAGGTGTCTGAAGCACAAACGCAGACAATCGAAGTGTGATATATTAACGCAGTTTACTTCGTCACAGAGTTCATGTTAGAACAGAACTGGGCAGCATACAGGTCATACTTCACAAAAGTGTAACTCCAGCACAGGAAATCTACGTACAGACAAAAACAAACAAGTTCCACAGGCTTCACAAAACCAAGCCGTCTACAGTACGTCCATCATAAGAAAGAAAGTAATAATCCAAAATCCAAACAGAAACAATAGTCTAGGGGGCTGTTGCACTTAACCAGGATAAGCGATTAAGCCGGGATATTCAAGTTATCCTGGATGACTTTAGCTTTGACTTGGTTGCACGAAAGCAGCTTGAATTAAGCCCAGCCAAGTAACCATGGAGATTTATTCTTTGCAGCTAGCCTGCTCCAGAGCAGGCTAACAGTCAGGCTAAACTTAATTCTGGAGTCTCATGTGTTAAATCAGCGGACGCTCTGATCCGAAATATACGTAATTAGCAGTTATTTCGTTGTCTTCTTAATGTGTTCTGATTTATTTTTATTAACATTCATTACTTGTCACTATTGCTGTCACGAGTTAGATTTTAAACCCTACTATTGCAGTTGTTTAGATGGTTAGAAATGGTTGAATAAAGTCAGTGATGAGGGCAATATATAAAGTCCAATTCATCTGTGTTTCTTCTTGCACCATGGCATTCCCATTTATAAACGACATTGGACGAAGAAGCACTGATACTAAGACGTGCTTTTAGACATGAAAGGGTGTTTCGGGACAAATCTGACCTGTTAGCTTTTTCGGACGAGTAGGCTACCTGCAGTGACGTGCGGTCAGGGGAGGCAGTGTCATCATGACATGTAGGCCTAATAAAACGAATAACATAAAATAATAATATGTGTGCACTGATATGTGATAGAAATATAATTATTGAATGATTCTAAGGGGTTTTATAGCCAATATCGCTGAATTTAAGTATTTACGGGGAAAATACGGGGAATGAAGCGACTAGAGTGCCTCGTCTCGGATTGCGCAATCCCACACAAACTGGGCTGAGCTGCTATTTTTTTTGCACACATTTTTATTACATGTCCTCACATTTCATAGTCTTGGTCATGTATTTTACGTATTTGTAGGCTATAACATATTAGTCTTGCTGATCGTACATATTATTAATTGTTGCTCAGCGGGTGAAAAATATGCTGCACGCATGTGCTGCATCAGTGAATTTGTGATCGATACCTTGGTCTATTTAAGAAATCCGTGACGCTGCATTTATCCCAACTATGTACACCTGAATTGACATAGCTTTACCTTCTCATCCTGGCTCGGCAAACGTGCAACCGATTAAGCCGCAATGAGCTGATCACACTAAGTCAAGCGGCGCCTTTTCAGTTATCCTGGATATCTTTATTCTACTTTTGTGCAACAGCCCCCAGGTCTTCATTTACCTCTGCTCAGTGGTTTCGTATTCACAGCACATGTGCTCACGGGAAGTCATGACGGCGTGAATGAGGAGGGCCTTCCTGTGCTTAAATAGGAAGTCCGTGAAAGGTTAAAGGGTAAAGGGGCGTCCTAAACTACACGTCACCCTCTAGAGGAGCGGCGGACATGCACCGACGTGACACATGGTAACTTATGCTGCACATCTAACCTTTTCCTTAGCAGGTATTGATAACAGATCAATACATATAAAAGCACTGCTTCCTGGGGGCAGTAACTGTTTTGGTCATGGGCGAAGCGGGCAGCCGTCCAGGGCGACATGAAGAGGGGGGCAGCAATTTCCCAAGTGCATAAAATTAAATTAACCCTCCTGCTATCCTTGAGATTCAGATGCAGTACCAGCAGAGAGCGCTAACCGTGACACGTCATATGTCCGTGTTGTGGTTTGCGTTTGTGTACTTGTACTTGTTTTGTGCTAGCTGTTCCAAGGAGGACTGTTTTCCACTTAGATAAAACCACTCAGGTCAAAGACAAACCTATTTCCATTCAAAGTAATAGTTTAATTAATATGTGAGAGTCCTGACTGTAATGACATGGTAGGTTGAATTGATGTGTATGGAGAACTGCTGAGGACTGTCCATATTGCTTGGTGGAAGTCAATGGCCAGTTTGGAATGTAGAGCGAATTTGCGGAGCGAAATGTAGAGCGGAAGGTTGAGGTATAGAATATTTGCCCTTGTTGTTGTTCTGTTCATACTAGACACAAGAACAAAATGCAATAAATGTCTGGTCAAACAAAACAACTCTCTATGATATTGACAAACCAATAATCTGCCATCACTGTTGTCTGTGCGTACACTCCATGACAAAGCCAAAAACACTTAAAATGACATTTCATCTTTAACCTAAATATGTCATTTTCTTTCTGTCACTGTTAAATAGCCATACTCTGAGACTTTAGTCAGGTTGCTGTAATAGCGCAATTAGACAACACCATTCAGCAAGGGTATCTGAAGTTCATGGCTCTTCCCTAGACTTCGTATCTCTCCTTATTCCCTTGGCCCCTACAGGACACAGATTCCTCTGACCTATGTGTAACTGCTCTTTCTATCGCTGAAGCTCGGCTGCTGGGAACTGCCCCATGCTCCAATGCTCACTTAATTTCCCAGGGCACAGAACACAAACCTATTAGTGACAGGCTAAATGCTAACTGCTGCCTTGGTGGTGAGGAAAAGCCATGTCGGAGGGAGATATAGGTACAGTTTCCTTGCACCATTTCAAACAGGGCTAGATCCCCAAGCCAGGTGGATCCTGTGAATAAAAAAATAACCTGTATACAATCACAGTAAAACATACCTCTGGAAGTGCAAGGTAAACAGCTTTACTCATACAGTACCAGCCAACCAAAAGCTCACATCTACTAATTTTACTGGCTATCAGGTGAGGGCCAGAGGGCAGAAATGGATCATAAATATCCATGTCTAGATAATCAATCAGACAAAGAGAAACAGGGCCCTCATCTTTCAGAATATCAGTCAATCTTCAGAATGCTTATGCTAACTATTAATGATCTTCCAAGGGAGTTAAACAAAATAAATTAGAAAGATAGATGACCGAGCTCAGTTTTAAATCTGTAATTCTTCTCAAAGTCTCCCAGAGAAGACATTGTTAGACAGTTAGCTGCACAGCAGACAGACTTGTTTTGACAACAAATATATTTTGTGTTCCATGATATGGTAATTCTGTTTTGGGATGTGGAGAAAATTAGGGATCACGAATATGAAGAGGATGGAAATATGGCCAAAAGGCCCTTGTGTAAATTGACCATGAACGCTCTCTTGTATTTCAGGGTGAATGGCAATAGAATTGGCTAAAGAGACTATTGAGACTGTATGTGTGTGTATCACCCACAAGAAGAGATCCCACTTGCCCCTAGTTTGCCAGTGGAGAATCTGCAGTATTAATCCCTTGAGATATGCCCAGTGTTAGGGATATACAGTAAATCCTAGGAGACATCCCTGAATCCGGGGTTCCAGTCATAAAAGAGGCCCTTAGGGCTTGATCTAGCACCCAGGATATTCCTTGCAATCCTTTCTGATCCATTGGATGAGCTGCAAATACACTGGGTCTCCAATATGGCGCTGAACAAGACAGAGGGGAAAATCCTACCGCCACACACATGTATTGACCTAAATTTGAGCATGTGCACATTGTGCTGTAGTCCCCAACCTAAACTCATTCTGGACTGTATGTGGGTTTAGGATGTGTACACTCACACATACACAATTACATACTTGCACAATCACACTCAAAAATACAAGTACTGTACACACACTCCTACTTAAGGTTTGCATTGTGCAGCCATACCATCAATCCACATTGCAGGCTAATGTGTGTGGATTTTTTGTAAAAGTGCAGTGCATCCCAATAGCAACCCCCCACCACCACTCCCTCCCCCATTACTCCTGAAGTGCAGGTTCTGAGAGCCCCATCACTCCTCTGCTGACTGTTGTTTTTAATGCCACAGTAGAGTGGTTCTGTCTCTCTACACTTCCACCCTCATCTTAGTGCTGGGTAGCCTCTTGTTTTCCTAAACCACTGAAAAAACTCACCCACGAGTGAGAGAGATGAGAACAGAGATAAGAATGGAGGAACCAAAAAGAGATGGGAAAATGGGGTGGGGGCATGGTGCGAGAGAAAGAGTATATAGAGAGACAGTTAGGAGAAGTGATTCTCAAGCTGTAGTTCTGTGTTCCCTCTAGTGGTATGTGGAGGAATCTTTGAAAATAAAGGAAAACAAGACTTTTAAGTATTTTCTTTATTTTTTACTTTCTGTCAAATAGAATGGCATCATCAGTTTAGCACTGTTGGTGGAACTATCCCTGGGAGGCTTGATATTTCATCTTGGGTACTAAATTTTCTGAAGGTTTACACCTCTGTAACTGACAAGGGCCGAGTTTCCCAGATTCGTTAAGAAGCTCTTAAGCGCTAAGAGCTTCTTAGGAGCTCTCTAAGCCAATGAAACCTCTCTAAGCACGCTGGGAAACCCGGCCAAGGTTTGTGACTGACCCTTGGAAACAGAAATATTTTCAGTGAAAAGGGTATTCAGATTGCCAATAGTAATTCCATGACTGTTCATTATGATCAAGAACCTTGGGGATGTCATAATGTAATTTATAACCAGTTTAAGTTATTGGCTTTCAGTAGAGTCACTACAATAAGAATTTGCTTACAATCATCTGGTATTGTCACAAATTAGTTACAACAATGTGAACAATGATTGTGAAAAGCAAACAACCCAAATTGACACCAAATTCAGATACTTTAATAACACGATGTGTTGACAAGTGTTGGACAAGCTACTTGTCTACATTACAATTTATATTAAAATAAGCTTCACTACACTGAAGTGAAACTACAAATGAAAGTGGTGAAGCTAAGCTACAGCAACATGCTCCAAGTAGTTTACTACATCAAAGCTATTTATTTTACACTGAAACAACTGTATTCCAAGGCAATGCTCTCAGTGATCAATGAAACTGTTTGTCAGTTCAAACTCATCTCCACTGACTTACAATGCAATGACCATCTCTATAAGCACTGTGTGCAAAAAGCTAGCCTTATATTGACGTGGGTGGGTGGTATTTATAGGAGTGAGTTTTAACCAATTTCACCCAGTTGTACTAAGAGTTTCTTTTCGGACCACCACAGAAAATTCTGGTTCACTTAAACTATCATTTTTGGGGGGGGAAATGTAGGTTAGCTTGTGTGAATGCAACCACACTACTCCATAAAAAAATAGGTTTCCTATGGAAAAGCTATTTAATTCAGAAAACAGCAACGCTGCCTACCAACATACTACTGACAGATGCAGTTAGCCTATTAGTGACTCTGCTACATGAAGTGACGCTACTGCCCAACACTTAGTAATACAGTCATGATCACTTGGATAAAAATACTGTGCTGCTTCACTGAAGGATTATGACCCAAGACACCAGGTTGTTGTGCACATAACCTCACTCAACAGTAGGCAGAAGGAAATTAAATAAATTGAAAGGAAGAAAGACACTGAGAAAAAACAAGTGTGTGCATGAAAAAAGATAGACAGAGAGAAAAAGAAAGGAACAATACAACATGCCCTCCATAGCATGTTCATATTCACTGAAGCCACAGAGCATAAAATACCACTGCTCCCAAGTTGTGACACTCTACAAGCTGCAGCTAAGGCTTTATGTGCTTTTATTGTAAAGCTCTGCTCATGGTGGTAAAGAGAGTGACAAAGAAAGATGGAGAGACAAATATGGACGAATTGAATGCTATGGACATACTTTAAACAGGGTGAAGCGGACATAGAAGGTGGGAAAGATACATTATGTACAGAGTGAAAGATCAAGAGAAAAATTGAAAGAACTGGAGAGTTGTAGATGTGTTATGCTGTTTCCAAGGGTGGCTCATACTGGTTTCGCTTCATCTTCAGTGACCCTAATCAAGGCCAACGTATCCCAAACATGATGGTTCAGGGTTTTTTACAGTACGGTAAATGAGCAATGTGAGGTGAGAAAATTTTTAGACCAAACTAAGGCACTATTTTTCCAACTGTGGTTTCTGTAGTTATTTATTCTTTTACTTGAACAATACTGAAAGAAAGTTGGCAGAGAAATGGAAAAGAATGAAAAGAGAGTTCTATTAGAGAATTTGACTGGCTGCTTCTCTCCTAAGACGAAATGTTAATTTTTTGGGGGGAAATAACTGTTTTGGAGTTTTAGCTTGATGTTTCTACCCAAGGACTGTCTAAGAAATGTCTTTAAAGGGGAAGATAGAGTTTGGAGGCTTACCTTTAAAAACACACTCGTTGCTGTGCACTATTTATTATTTAATTTCTGTACATCAAAAGTAGGCTAGAGGAAAAAGATGAAACAGAATTAAACATAAGTACGGAGAGAGAATAACTGTGAGTTTGTTTGTACAGTATGTGTGTGCATGTGTGTAGACGCAAAAGATTGTGTATACTGTGTGCAACTCACTTCTTTATCCCTTTGGTACCTGAGTATGTGTGTGTGTGTGTTTGCATGCCAGTGTTTTATTTCCATCTGTTATATTCAAATGAATAGTGCATGGTTATCTCTAGTCTAGTGTCGAGACCAGGGGTTCCCAAACATTTCAGCCCGTGACTCCTAAAATAATGGTGCCAGTGACTCGCGACCCCTACATGGCTAACATTATGCTATTTCGAATTGTTTTAAAATGTTCCTTGATTTCTGTAAATCATCTCGCAACCCCCCCTCGCTGTCTCGCGACCCCTACTTTGGGAACCACTGGTCTAGACTAGTGATGGGAAGTTTGGATAATTTTACTGACTAAGATATTTGAATCTTTTTCAGTGAAAAAACGAATCTAATGCATCTAAACCAGCCAAGATAAATGATAGAATATCAATATAGGAAAGAGAAATAACTAATTCAGCATTTCACTGGGTCTTCGGGTAAAGATCTTTCGTTTAACTTTCACTTGACAGTTTGGGATCTGTACAGGAAACAGAAATTATTAATTTACCACTCGATTGTGTCTTCGGGTATAAGTGTGTTGTTCATAAAAGTAAAAATAAATCTAGGCTTAGACATGACATTGACGGTTCTGGACATGTGATAAGATAACACCAATCAGCCACAACATTATGACCACCTGTGTAATATAATGTTGATTTGTCTTTTGCTGCCAAAACAACCCTGACTGGTCGAGGCACGGACTATACTAGACCTCTGAAGGTGGTACGTGTCAAAGTAACATCCACATGATTGACCCTGCAGAACAATGCCCAAAGCATTACACTGTCTCTGCCGGCTTTCCTTCTTCCCATAGAGCATTCTGGTGCCATGTGTTCCCCGGGTAAGTGACGCACAAACACCTGCCATCTAGGTGATGTAAAAGAAAACATAATTGATCAGACCAGGACACATTCTTCCATTGGTCCAGTTCTGATGTTCTTTCAACAGTGGACAAGGGTCAGCACGGGCACCTTGACTGGTCTGCAGCCCCATATTCAACAAACTGTGATGCACTGTGTGTTCTGATATCTGATATCAGAACCAGAATGAACTTTTTCTGCAATTTGAGCTTTGGTAGTTCATCTGTAGGATCGGACCACACAGGCAAGCCTTCGCTCCCCACATGCATCAATGAGCCATGCATCCACAGTCATGACAATGTCATTGTCAAGTGTACTGTAATGATTTAGTGTAAATGCCATGTGTATTATGAACTGGACTCGTATGTGTTGAATGCGTCTTATGGGGGCGTTGCTATGGGCTACAAACGCTACTGCGAACCTAATTGCCAATTACCTGGCAATTAGCTTGATGGGACTGGAGTGGTGTAGTTCGTGGGGATAGGCCCCTTCCCTGCATAATAGGGTAGCCAAGAGATGAGGAGAAAGGAGACCGGACGGTGGATAAAGATCCGGGAGACGAACGAGGAGCGGAGATCCATGCGACGGACGAGGGCAATCGCAACTGAACAGCTGTAACCCAACGAACGCTAAGTATTCCCGCAAGGGACGTGTTGCCTTACCGTGGTGTATGGGAACCTGGGAATAGCTGAGCTTCGCACACTGGCATACTTTGTACACCTCCCTTGTGGTTACAGCTGGCGACGACGGATCGAGTAAGGACCCTGGTGATACTCCGGACGCGGTGTATGGTCGGGTTCTAAAGCTGGCTGTCTAAATGCTCTACGTTCGCCTTGGAAAGGGAAGTCATTACTCCACTTGGCTTGTGCATACTAGATCGGTCTACTGAATGGCGTGAGGTTGCCTAAGCATTCTTGTCCTGCATCTCGTTTCTCACCAGTGCTATTACGGACGCGCCAACCAGGAACAGACGTGCGCAGACAGCGCGGCTGCAGCGCTGGAACGGGAGAAGGCGTGTCTGCCGTACGGGACAGTAGTGACTGCACGCCTCGCCTATGGTATTCAGCGTGGGGCTGACTGTATTGTCCGCCTAGTTCGTTGTTTTTAATATTGGTCGGTGAGGATAGACCGACCAGTACCAATTTATATTTGTAGTGTGTCAGGCAGTTGGGGAGAACAAGGGACCACTGGGTGGGTGCAGGGACCACCATGGTTGGCTATTGCCCGGCCTAAGACTACTCTCCTCTTTGCTGTGACTTGCTGTGACTTTGCGTTGCTTTGCTGTGGGTCCTTAGTACCTTGCTGTGGGGTGATATTGTTCCATGGGGGGGCTCTCCGGTTAGGGCCAAAGGGGGGGTCTATGATCACCTAGTGGGGTCCCAGATACAGCTGTTCTGTGCCACAGTCCTGCCTTTTTGTGAAAATAAACTTTTGTATAAACATACGCCTGGCTCTGGATATTGTCTGTGGCCTGGGAGGATCTGGAGCTGAGCGCGCTGCTAGGCACGACATCATCGGTTCACCGCTTTTCCTTCCTTAGACAACTTTTGATAAGTACCGACCACTGCACCCCACAAGAGCTACAGTTTTGTAGATGCTCTGACCCAGTCGTCTAGCCATTAGAATTTGGCCTTTGTCAAAGTCGCTTTCGCTTGCCCAATTTTCCTAATTCTAACACATCAACTCAAAGAACAAAATGTTCAGTTTCATGCCTAATATATCCCACCCACTAACAGGTGCCATGATAACTGGATAATCAGGGTTATTCACTTAAATTGTCAGTGATCATAATGTTATGGCTGATCGGTGTAGATGTTGTCGCTCAATGACAAAGTGGCAAATTTGCATGCAATGTTCTTTCTATGCGGCTTCTTCGCCTGCCTCTTCGCCTGCCTCACATTGCCATCTTATGCCATATGGTCTCAATGGGAACTGTCACATGATTTCCATTGATCAGTACTTTAGGGCTGCCGGTCCACTGGCTGGGACCACATTTCTGCAGATCCACCTCTTCACTCCTCAGGAGTGTCTCTGTGTGGAGCAGGGATTAGCATATACTTCCTTGCTTATACTTCCTTGTTGTGCTAGCTGTGTTATGCTAGCTAGTTCCGTTTTGACTGGAATGTTACCGTTTTTTACAAACACTTTAACCCTGATTTTTACGGAGCACCTAAAGGGACATGACAAAAAAAACTACTTCTCGTGCTCACGAGAAAGTATTTTCTCAGACACAGATACTTGTAGGCGAGGTGGGGGCTCGAAAACCACATCACTTGGTGGCCGGTGGATCACCAATAAAAACTGCGAGTTGCAGCATATTGCTGCTGCCATCAACTGTGCCAGTGATATCCCAAGTCGAGATACAATTTGAAAACAAAAGCGTTTTGTTATGAACAGTATTAAGTTGGGACTGATAACGAGGACGTTTAGCGATTGCGCCGGAGCTTATAACTGTATTTCCAGTTTTTGACATATGATGATGCATATTATTAAATAAATATATTTGGTTACACTGTGTTCTGTAGTTATCTATAGGTAGGATATATTATGTTATCCTGTATTCCATGCAGTCAGGGCATCTCCTCCTGCTGCATAATGGACAGCGCTGAATTTTCAGTTAAGATTTGAGTTTGATTTTACAAGGTGTTTGTGGAACAATTATCAGTCAGTACAAGCGCAAATAACACTGCTGGATTTAATCTTCATGATAATTATGATATGGAGTGAAAAAAACTTTTATTATTAGTAATCGTTCTTCCCACATTTACTTTCTGCAGTCTGACTAGAGTACGGTCATCTGTGTCGCGAATTCCCACTGTCTCTAAAATGTGCATTCGCGTGGGGGGCCGCACATTTTCCCGTCAATTTGTTTCTTATAAATCACAACCTTTGCGTGGGAAGTGGTGTATGCACATTTTTAGCCCCATTTTGTGCTTACACCACGTTTATATATGAGACCCCTGGTCAAGACGGGTATCCCTTGAGCCAAAACAGATGACACAACTTCAAAATTCGTTTTTAATGTCTTTCTAGATAATATAGTGGTGACACAAGCAAACTTGTCCTTATAAGTCATTTCCACACATGAAAACAGCAGATCTAATGCACGCTTCTGTATCTCGTGCGCACGAGAAAGTATCTTGTGCGCACGAGAAAGTATCTTGTGCGCACGAGAAAGTATCTTGTGCGCAAGAGAAAGTATCTTGTGAGCACGAGAAAGTATTTTGTGAGCACGAGAAAGTTTTGTCTTGCGCACCATTTTTTTTTCCATGTCCCTTTAGGGGCTCCGTAGATTTTAGAACCTTAATTGTCATTTTTCTATAGACACAAAACTCCAAACGGTCATCGCTTGTAACGCAGGCTGTCCCATGTTCAAAACATTGTTTATTCATTTCTTTAAAGGAGAATACTGCAAATAAAGTGAAATCATCAAACTAAATCAGAAATGTACTGATGAAATACATTCAAATCACAACATACGTTTATTTGAATCAAAGCTAAAATAATTAGCTTTAAAAAAGAAACTACAGTAGGCCTATAGTAAAACGTCAACTGCAGTGTTCCTCATCTGGCTTTCTGTAAAAAGACGACATGGGATTGATTACCAGGCATAAGCACACTCCACCATTGACAAAAAGACGATCAACTGTCATTTATAGCTACCGTCGCAGTGACTGTGGAAGGTCAGGTTTTTATTGGTGTTGGCTTGTGGATCACGATTCCCCAGGATAAGTTGGCCCTGGTGCTGTTTTCATGCAGTTGCCATGAGCCCCCAGCATGGTAACTTGATGAGAGTCAATGAAATTCCCGGGAACAATTTAATGTCTGAAAGACTTGATGTACCTGTGAGTACATTGGCATGGCTCTAATTAGCAGACACCGATGGTTACCGTCAGGGGATTGGTGGGAGACTGAAATGTAGTTAACCTCTGCAGATGATAAAGTGAGGGACACAGGGTGTATCCACAGCTTCACAAATGAATCATGCACTATAAATATATATGCCACAAAACAATGACTGTTTTAATACATTCAAGGTTGTGTCTTGGAAATATAGCTAATTATAAAATGACTTGCAGCTACTGTAAAATAGGCAATAGGTATACAATAAAAAGAAATATGCCGAAATGTATGTCAACTGCCATCTACAGTATGTACATTTGCTCCAAAAAAACAGCCCCCCCTAGATGGTTATTCAGAGTACCTTATTAAAATGCTAATCATAGAAAACATTTGTATTTGTTTGCAACTGTCAATACCTTGGTAATGACAACGTTTTTCCACATCCCACTCCCACTGATTATGCTCCTCTGCACAAAGTGAGGTCCATACAGAAACATTTAGTTGAGTTAGGTGTGAAAAAACTTGATTGGCCTGTACAGACCCCTATCCTTAACACCTTCAAACAGATTTGGGGATAAATTATAATGCTATCTGCAAGCCAGGTGTAAATACATAACACCTGTGTGTTACATAACAGCAGTCCCCAAATTCCCTAATGCTCTTGTGGCAGAATGGGCACTAAATCCCATAGACACTCATGGACACTCCCCAAAAGAGAGGCAGCTGTTTGGAAATGAGTACAATAAGTACAAGTACTAAGAACTCATATACCGGTAGGTGTGATGGTCAGGTGTCCAAATACTTTTGTCCATATAGTGTATGTTTGTAGTTTAAGGTTGTTTAGTATATTTTTCTTCATGAGAAATTCAATTGACAAATGAAGTCAGGCAAGACCGAACTTTGCACGCTCGGGCCATACACATTATTTCTCATTACACACTCCCCCCTCTACCTCAATGCCTGAGCTGTCATCGGGATTCTATAAATTAGCACAGTGACCCTTCTTCTCTGCTAGCCTATCATACCGCTGCCGTGCCTTTAAATACGTTTCTCTCCCTGTTTAGTTTGTCCATGCTACCACCGTAAGCGACCTTCCACCTCCCCGTCGCCACCAAGCCGCTCTGTCTCTTCTGGATGGGATGTCTACTGACGTCACCGGTGCCTGGACTCCATGGGGCGATTTATCTTCGGCTGCAGGGCTGACGCCCATTGATCATTGATTTCGTTGTTAAATCCAGCATCTTTTGTGTAGTGCCCCACCACCTATCATATACAAGTATTATGTCTTATATAGAAAAGGAAATAAATAGATAGTACGTTTGGGTTCTTACTATTTCAGAGTTAAAGAGTTCCCTTTACTTCAAATGTATGGTACTTCAGACCAAATCTTTACCTGCCCAAAAATATGTAGGACCAAACACTGTATACCAAACAACTGATTTAATTAAAAGATTATCGATTATGTTTAGAGATATGTTTCAATTTCCAATGATATTGACCAAAATAATTCAATTAAACAAACTATTTAGTACAACGTTCATCCGAATGAATGTCCCTTTTGATCACTTTACAATACTAGGTTAATGTACTCTTTCACGTTATTTGACTAAATCCCCTTATGTCTCTCATTAGTTTTAAATCTCTATAAAGTCAAACAAAACAATACGATACCTTTTTGTACACTAAATCTCAAATAGAATGCTCACACCTAAATGATAATGTATGTACTTAAACCATATACGATCACACACACACACCACTCATGCAAAATAATAAATGTTGCAGGCCTGTTCGTTAATGTGTGGTGCGTTGAGGCAAAAACCACAATGTGTCACGACGTGGAGTGGGGTTGGACCCAAATGCAGGGAAGTCGGCAAACGTTGTGGAACAAAAGGGTTTAATACTCAATAACCGGGCAACAGACAAGGTAACACACAGGGACAAAGGGTAATGCTAAGACAAAGACTTGACACAAAACAGGAACCTAAATACACAGAACCAAACAAGACACAGGTGGACACAATGAAACTAACGAGAACTCAACAAGACACAGGTGAAGACAATGAGACAGGGAAACACTAGGGCAGGGCAAAACCAAACAGGGGGGCACGGCTGTGGCCGTGACAGTACCCCCCTCTCAAGGGACGTCACCTGACGTCCCACAAGGCCGAGCAGGGGGTCGGAGCAGGTCCGGGGGTCGACCTGGAGGCAGGGCAGAGGGTCGGGGAAGGTCCGGGGGTCGACCTGGAGGCAGGGCAGAGGGTCGGGGCAGGTCCGGGGGTCGACCTGGAGCCCAGAGCAGGTCCAGGGAACCAACCGGGAGCGGCACGGTGGCGCCTGGGAGCGCGAACACGGTGGCGCCTGGGAGCGCGAACACGGTGGCGCCTGGGAGCGCGAACACGGTGGCGCCTGGGAGCGCGAACGAGGTGGCGCATGGGAGCGCGAACACGGTGGCGCCTGGGAGCGCGGACGAGGTGGCGCATGGGAGCGCGGACGAGGTGGCGCATGGGAGCGCGAACACGGTGGCGCCTGGGAGCGCGGACGAGGTGGCGCATGGGAGCGCGGACGAGGTGGCGCCTGGGAGCGTGGACGAGGGGGCGCCTGGGAGCGCGGACGAGGTGGCGCATGGGAGCGCGAACACGGTGGCGTCTGGGAGCGCGGACGAGGTGGCGCACGGGAGCGCGGACGAGGGGGCGCCTGGGAGCGCGGACGAGGTGGCGCCGGGGAGCGCGGACGAGGGGGCGCCTGGGAGCGCGGACGAGGGGGCGCCTGGGAGCGCAGACGAGGTGGCGCCTGGGAGCGCGGACGAGGTGGCGCCTGGGAGCGCGGACGAGGTGGCGCCTGGGAGCGCGGACGAGGGGGCGCCTGGGAGCGCGGACGAGGGGGCGCCTGGGAGCGCGGGCGGCAGACAGAAGGCCTCCGGAGGAGGAGGAGGCGGCGGCCAGATGTCCTCGGGGTGAGGAGGAGGCGGCCAGAAGTCCTCGGGCGGAGGAGGAGGCGGCCAGAAGTCCTCGGGCGGAGGAGGAGGCGGCCAGAAGTCCTCGGGCGGAGGAGGAGGTGGCCAGAAGTCCTCGGGCGGAGGAGGAGGCGGCCAGATGTCCTCGGGGTGAGGAGGAGGCGGCACGAAGTCCTCGGGCGGAGGAGGAGGTGGCCAGATGTCCTCGGGGTGAGGAGGAGGCGGCACGAAGTCCTCGGGCGGAGGAGGAGGCGGCCAGAAGTCCTCGGGCGGAGGAGGAGGCCAGAAGTCCTCGGGCGGAGGAGGAGGCCAGAAGTCCTCGGGCGGAGGAGGAGGCGGCCAGAAGTCCTCGGGCGGACTGGCGCTGGCCGGCACAACCTCAGGGCGAGGCCGGGGCACAGGGAAGGAGCGGGGCTGGGGCACAGGCAAGGAGCGGGGCTGGGGCACAGGCAAGGAGCGGGGCTGGGGCACAGGCAAGGAGCAGGGCTGGGGCACAGGCAAGGAGCGGGGCCGGGGCACAGGGAAGGAGCGGGGCTGGGGCACAGGCAAGGAGCGGGGCTGGGGCACAGGCAAGGAGCGGGGCTGGGGCACAGGCAAGGAGCAGGGCTGGGGCACAGGCAAGGAGCGGGGCCGGGGCACAGGCAAGGAGCGGGGCTGGGGCACAGGGAAGGAGCGGGGCCAGGGCTCCGGACAGGACCGGGGCTGGGTTCCGGCGGCAGGCGTCCGAAACTCCCAGGCTGGAACAGCCTCGGTGGTCGGGGCACTGGGCAGCACAACCTCTGGATGAGGCAGGGGCCCAGGGCAGGACCGAGGCTTGAGTCGAGGTTCGGGCTGGGGCTGGAGCCGAGGCAGGAACCAGGATTTGGGCTGGGCCCTCCGCTGCAGGCTTCGGGGTCCACCAAAGGCAAGCCTGGTCCCCAAGAAAGGGTTCGGGGAACTCACCGCTGGGTCCAATTTTGGTCTTAGCATTCTGTCACGACGTGGAGTGGGGTTGGACCCAAATGCAGGGAAGTCGGCAAACGTTGTGGAACAAAAGGGTTTAATACTCAATAACCGGGCAACAGACAAGGTAACACACAGGGACAAAGGGTAATGCTAAGACAAAGACTTGACACAAAACAGGAACCTAAATACACAGAACCAAACAAGACACAGGTGGACACAATGAAACTAACGAGAACTCAACAAGACACAGGTGAAGACAATGAGACAGGGAAACACTAGGGCAGGGCAAAACCAAACAGGGGGGCACGGCTGTGGCCGTGACACAATGCCGCTTCACTCAACTTTAGCAAACAAAACTAAAGATGGACCTACAGTTCCCAGAGGAATGGACGATCACCACGGAAAAGTGGATGATCACACTCTTCACAACACACGCAGTTCAAATCCTGAACGCTCAGCTGGAATCTTCTAGAGAAAAAACATGTTTTATCTCCCTATCCAGTGCGTGTCCCGAGTTTCCACTCATCGATACATTGCTAGTGCTTCACACAAGACAAATGGATCATTCTGTTCTTATTTAAAGGTCCAATGACAAAGTGTACATTCCCTGTTAAAAATATTGTTTCCCTGGCGTTATTGGTTCATTCATTACTTTTGCAGATGCGTTGGTGACTTAAATGTTTACTTCTCATGCCAGATAATCAAATAAAATATAATTGAAGGGATTGAGACTAAGGATGAGATTAAATAAGGGATTGAATAGTTGAAAGAGAGAGGAAGATTTAGAGAGCCATTGAGGGAACAACTCTCATCTAAGAGTACTGGAGACTACTTTTTCTTTCCGCTCTCTAATCTCTACGAGTAACACAGTTTGTAATGTAATAGAGCACAAGTGGGTGACTGTATTTGCCTGGATTGATAGAGCTGCACAAAAGCCTCATTTTTCTAAATGTATAGGCTCTCTCTTTCCTTTATCTGTCTCAGTGGGATAAAAGAGAGGGAATAATTGCTTGCACTCACACCCCTGCTGGATATCTGTGTCTCCTGTCAGCATCTGAGTGCCGGCCGATCGAGACGATAGTGACGGGCCAAAGGGGGCTCCAAGGGCCTCCCAAGCAAACACTCACCACTCTGCATCAACGCCCCACCAACACACACACACACACACCACACATGCTCCACCCCTATAACACTGCATTTTTTCTGAGGACTCCATGGTAGAGAAAATGTCTCACTTATCTAGATCTCCATACTTGGTTCCAACAGGATGGTAACCCAGCCTGGTGGTAGCCTACTAAAGGTGAGTATTGGGAGTATGCGTGTAGTTGGTAGCCTACAAGTGAAAATATGGATCCATCCTCGAGTGAAATAAGGTTTTTTGTTATGTTCCATATCTTTGTTAAATCTTCGAGCCTGTCATTGCTCGATTAGGTATCCACAGAACATGTAAAAAGAGAGTAAGCTATTGAAGTGGATTATTACTTTGGAATAGAATATCTTTTTAACTCGATAAGGCAATTTAAATATGGTAGTTTGTGACTTGCATGACTTTCTGACCCACTATATGCCAGCACAGATGTATCCTTATCCATGGATTAGTCCTGTCTTTGACCCCAAAACACACACAAAAAAACTTTGTTTGTAAAACGGCAAATTGATGTCCTTTAGCTTCATTTATGTTAAAAGGATTGTATGGAAATATGAGAGGAGATGATATTGTAATCACAATTATAACAAATAGGGGTTGGTTTAGCATCAGCGTCTTTTTAGTTTGATTACATTGCACAGTTGATTTGTCTCATTTCAGGGATGAGCAAGACTGGATGGGGCCTCTGCAGGGTTGGACTTTGTATGAACATTTCCATTCAATTAAATTTAATTAGAGCAACTGGTACAAAAAAAGAAAGAATAGGGGGCCCCCAACAATGAAATGAATTACTCATGAGTGAAAGCTTATCAAATCAACCTTTAGATGTTGAGAATATTAAATCACAATACTGGAAAAGTGGAATCAGTTACATAGGAATTTAAAGGGAAACTGTGTTTTCAATCACCAATGAGTTCAATGGGATTATCAGTTGTAGGTGTTATGTTGCTTGACATAATCTTATCTAAAACAGTTATTTTATCTGTATTCAGTTTTGAAATACACATTACCAACCAATGTACAGTTTTTTAATGTTTCTTAAATACATAACTGCCCTTGGAAAATGACTTTGAGCATACTACAGACTGTATAATATCTGAACAACAATCTGCAAAACATACATGAATTTATGTTATGAACACTCAAGGTTCTGTATACCATCCTGATTCTACCGTATAACCTTTCTCCAGCAACCCTTGCAGAGGGTAAAGCCCTCCATTTCAAATTATTACGTTTATGGTCTTCAGAAGATATGAAACTGAAACCGGTTTCAGTTTCATCTTCAAAGTTATCCAAAGAAAATATGATCTACCTGACTGACTACTAACATATTGTTTAACCAACCAATAGAAGAACACGCTGGTAATGAAGAATTTAGCAGATCAAACACTGATGTGTCAGGGGAAATCAGATATATTCGACCTACATTGTCTCAGGCTTAAATAGGCAGCCTACACCTAGTACTCTAATATACAGACATAGTACCGTGGTCATCTTCACTGTGGACACCACATTCCATTCCATACATTTCATCCCCTGCAAATCACTTATCTGCAAACTAGCATACTGTATCTTACTCCTAACTCTGTAATGGCCTTGAGAGCCATTAGTTCTAATTCATGGGACAGAGATAGAAAGGTGTGATCCTTTTCTGTAAATACATATACATTATATTATATTACATGTATATTATGTGTGTATATATGTGTATGTATATGTGTGTGTACTGTGTGTATATATGGATAAACAGACTGACCTTATGACTAGGTGATGATATATTTCATATCAAATATTGATTATATTTTTCATATAATAGAATAAGCAGATCAAACATCAACTTTAATTCAACCTCTTCACCCTCTTAACCCACCCGATTATCTCTCTCTCTCTCTCTCTCTCTCTCTCTCTCTCTCTGTCTCTCTCTCTCTCTTTCTCTCCCTCTCTCTCTATATATATATCTCTATCTTAATCATCAACCATGGATGAGTTTTTGAGCCTGCCAATAGTCATTTGATTGACGTCCCCCCCTAGATGTCTGCCTATAAGACTTTGAAGAGATTGATGCAACCCCCTTCAGTATAATTGACTAAAGTCCAGACAGTTTGCTGAAAAGAAAATGGCGTAAAAAAAGACAATTGCAGTGTATTTATAGGAACATTTATATAAATATAGAATGTATTTCCTGTAGATGGTGGCCTTGCTGAACAGATCGCTCTCCTGCCCATGTCCATGGCCTGGACACGGGTTAAGCACTTGGACTTGGCCTACACTGCTCCTGGCTGCCTTGGGAGGGAGGAAAGCGAGTTTCTCTGGTGGTCTCTCTGGCATGCCTGTGTGTATTCCAAAGCTCCCTGCACGGTTTGTGCCACAGTTTTACAATTTATTAAAGATTATTTTGTCTTCTACATACAACAAAGGCCTTCATGTGTCTACTACTATGGGTAGAATAAACAACAATATTGGAATTAGGAAGAATCATACAAGTAGCCCAATATTTTTCTCTGCTGTGGCTCATAGCCTCTTACAGACTCGACAAGAATTATACTTGAGTTGAAGATACAATCTGTACTGTGAGACAGCCTGGGTTAAGCAAATGGGGCAACCCTGCCGAGAAGAAGTTGTCGTGGCAATTTGCTGACTTAGGGTAGAACAGAGCAGTCACACTCCCACAGAGTGGAGGCACACAGTGGCAGCTATGCAGTTCTACAGACTACTAATGAGACACTATCACGGCGAGTTGTCTGTCATGGTAGGAGTAGGAGAAAGAGACAAGGCCAGATGTACTGGTGCTCCCTCAATTGGTGTCAATGTCTAGAACACCATAATTCTTTTACAATTCCTGTCCGATCAAATAAGTCTACTTTATGTTAAGGGAATGATGCTCTCCTTAAACAGTGGTGGTGGTACAGTAACCACCATAAATCGTTTAATAGTACACATTGTTTGAGATATGTATTTCAAATGTCAGAACACGGTTGTCGTTGAATACTTGTTATTGAGTACAAGTAGGATGCATTGTAATCCAACCATTACCATATTTCGCCAACTCCCCCCTCGTTTCTATGTAAGAAGCCCTCGTCGGAGCGGGGCGTGTCGCTGTGGGCGGGCTTCTCTGGTGCGGTGCTGAGATGCTGTGTCTTCTGGTCCAAGGATGCAGGTGGAACGGTTGAACTAGCACCGTTCGCATCTGGTAGTGGGAGAAGAAGAAAAAACTGTACCCTGATCAGTTTCACTGGATAAAAAATAAAGCGATATTTCCAGGAATATTTACATCTTTAAGTATTGAGAATTATCGGCGGAATTGCTCAAAACACAAGTAAGGACTTTTTTATGCATTTCGCTATGATAACAATTCATATGTGGTTGCGTTTTTTCTGAGGGCTTCTCTGTAATGATTTTGATTCTCCGGGAGCGTGACAAACACTTGAGTATGGTTATTTTAGATCATGGACCTCTCTACTGTCTGCTGCTGTTCAAGAACACTATTTGAGAAGGAACGCATATTGGCATGAACATGAAACATTATGAATTCAAAAAAGCTGTTATATATGTTTGTTAGTTTTTTTTGTTGGGGCGTTCGGTGGGGTGGGGTGGGGGAGATGGAAACACAGCGGTGTTCTTTTGGGGGATGAGAACCAGACGTGCCGGATTGGAGACAGCTTGTTTTTCATTTAGCAGGTTGAAGATGTAGAATCGGCTTTAGAATCTTTCTTATCAGTCAAACAAATCGGACGGGGAATTAGTACATTCAACACTGAACTGTTGAAACATTAACAATACAATAGAATGAAAGAGAACGTAGCCTATATACTGCTCATTCTCTACATCGTCAGAACATTTTGGGTAACCTAGTGACATCTGTAGATATATTTAACAATGTATCCAAGCTGTAGGATACGTGTTTTAGCGTGGCCGTGGTCAGCTCTGGAACAAGTTCAGACACAAATTCATACCCTCTAATCTCTATTCCGTATAATATGAGAGAAATTATAAAGCATAGCCATTGAAAAAACGTTCTCACCTTTTGACAGATTCTCTTTTCTTCTAAAATTCTCTGGAAGAATGGCACAATTCATAGATTTCGGATCTGCAAAGGGAGCAAAGCTATTGTAATGTTTGTTAGTTCGAAATCATATTTTTGGATAGGCTACTTTTCAATTACAGCAATGTTCAAAACATCCTAATTGGGTCACGCGAGACAGCTCACCTTTCTCAAGTGCTGCATTACGTTAGAATTGTCCGAGTGCTTTTCACGATAGGATTTTTATTCGTAAACAGTGCCTGTAGCCCACTTACAAGCAGAGAATGTGACAATTCTTCAGACGTTTGGAATGCGCAACCGTGTCACTATAACACTAGCCCGCTGGGGTGCGTAAACGTCTCTTTTTACACTCCCCAAAAAGGCCATATACAACGACAGTTAAGATACAACTCAAAATACTGCAAAATACTGATATATAACATGAATAATAACCACATGGGTAGAACAGGGTAACAGCGGAACACATAGAACACAGGCAGTTATGGATTAAGTTTATTGAACCGGCTGTCGTCTATGCAAATACAAGCTCTTGGGACGAATCAGGGAGGGTCATTATGACAATTCAAATCCAGAGAAAGAGAGAGAGAAAGATCGTCTGTGTGTATAATGGGCTGTTTTAGTAGACAGCTCATGTGTTTTTATAAACTGTTATACTTGTTTTAATCTGGACAGTGTGTTGGTTGAAACCTGGACATAGAGGCCTAATTTAGTTTACTCAAAGGCACAGGACCATTTGACATCTTGAATTTGTTTCCTTATTTGTTTGATGGATGATGGGAAAAGGACAAATTACTGACAGATAAATAGCTTTTGCTAGAAATATATTACTGTTCTCACATAGAAGTGCATTCAGTAGAAGTGCTTAGCATTGCCATCGTGGGTTGAGTTGTCTCATAATAATTGCAAATTTACCGCAATTTGAATAATTTTCCTCTGTTTGTTATTCATTGAGAGCAAAAGTGGATTTTAGGGTCTTATTATTCACTATGTTTTCTCCATATCCTCTCACATGGAGATTCCATATAGCTTCCCTAATGCAAATGGAACATACTGTAGTGCTTTAAACCCAAAATAAATAAAGTCCCAGTCAATCTATTTTGTTGATTATTGGCCTTGAATTTACTTATTTTAGTTATTTTAATTCTCTGCATAAGTCTGCATATAAAAATGTATAATATATATATTATAAATGATATATGATATAGCAAATGATAAGATCTAGACATGATTGGCATATCATCTTTTACAATCAGTGCGTTCTGTTGGTCCTGTCTAGATCTGACTTCAGTCCTCTGAAATTCAATCCACACAGAAGAAGAATATGGTCCTTTTACAGGCACCATAATGCTTTGGTGGTGTTTCTTGGTTTACTGCTGTCTAGATGTGAATCATGTTCTGTTTTAAGCTGACATGTATGTGAACCCCCGTGTGGGGTTTACCCCTGCCAAAGAGAAAGACAAAGATAATAATAGAGATAAAGAAAGAGAATGAAAGACAGGAAACGAAAGAGAAAGACCCAAACAAAAGTGGAAGAGACAAGCTTAGCACAGTAAAGGAGGGACATGAAAGTTACATGATAAAAGTATATTCCCTTATGCTTCTCACTCCTCCTATCCCTCCCCTCCCCTGTCCTCTCCTGTCCTGTCCTCTCCTGTCCTCTTCTGTCCTCTCCTTACTTTTTCTGTATTTCTGTTTGTCTCAGACCAGGAGGTTACAGAGGGGCTAGGCCTGTGAACCAGGCTACTGATCAGTGATGTACTGTACAGACCTCTTGTTATGTCTGACTGATTGTCTGCAGCCTGTTGATCTTAACCCCTCCCCCGCTCCTCCTGCCCCCACTCAGTTATTCAGTTGGATGTCAAATGCAGAATTAGGGGTTTGGGAAGGGCTAGATGAATCATCGTTGTGTGGTACAGTAAATCATTTCCAAGTCCATGCCTGTTTTAAATTCTAACAATTGTGTTCATTTTTATTAATGAAAGTGTAGAAAACTGAGATGTTATACTCTGTGCAGAACAGAAAAGTGTTTTATTTACAATTCCACAAAGATTTAGCTCATTAATATTGTGCGTTTCACATTTAGGACTGACTCATGTACGATGGGGCTTTCTCCTCTCTCTCCTAGTTGAAAGTAAACCCATCTTTTTTTAATATCTGAGGGACTCCCCCAAAAAGTGCTGAGCCAAATTCAACAATGAATTAGTAAAGCTCTTTTGTTGTAGCTTTGGTCTCTGGTGAAGACTAGATTTAATACTTGTACTGATAACATTCCAAAATTCCCTCAAGCCTTGAACATTGTGCCTTACTATGTCATAAGAGGAGAAATCGAAGAGCTTGCCACAAATTGTTTTAGTCCCAAAAGGATTCCTGAATCAAGTGTTACGGTCGTCGTTCGTCTAGGTGAACAAATAAGGCTAAACACAGCGCTAACAGCGGCGGGCCCCGACCGGTGGTAAAAGTAAGGAGAGGTCTCTTACCCGCTTGCCAAGTACAGGCTACTCCCTCCCCCGTCTCCTGGACAGCCCACGCAGCCGTCGGTTTGGCGGACAGCTCGCACGCGGTTGGTCGTCGTTTAAGTTGGTGGATATCCAGTGCAAGGCGCGGTGGCACACCAAGAGAGTGTGGGTGGTAGGACGTTGGGGACAACCGGTCGATCGCAAGGTGGAGGTAGCTATGACCACTTCGGAGGTTCCCCCTTGCTACCGCCATCCGGGAGTTTAAAAACAATAAACCCCTCCCCTTAATTAGCGGGTCTCCAATCGGGAGAGTATCCCTCCCCTTCCCCAATCACCACCAGGTGCAAGGCCGCCGCGCCACTAATGTTTTATCTTAAAAGTTACCCTAGAGAAAGGCCTCTAACCCTCCTCTCTCACCCTGCCACTAGGCGTGCGCATAACAGTCCTCCCCCCCCTCAAGAGAAAAGGACAACAAAAGAATCCTACAACACCAATATTTTTTTTTACTTTTCGCATTTTCACTCCCCTACCTCTAGAGGAGTCCAATAAAAACATGTCACAATACAGTAGCAGTATTTTACCACAGTCCGGGTAAAAATCACATCCGATAATTCTGGGGATCCCAGAAACCATGGCCAAGGGAGTTCTATCTCCACCTCAACCACCGTCATCAATGGGCATCACCACAGGATCCCTGAACAACGCTGGGTAGGCCCATACAATAGCACAATAGGCACCTCCCACGTTCAGGACATCCCGTCTCGCAAACACAAGACCAAGCATGGCCACATCCCAGTCCTTGGGGCACTCCACCCCAAAGATGCGCATAGGCAAGGTCGGATGGCCCCTCTCACGAGTCCCCTGTAACTCAGGGTGATCGGCAGAGGCTAGTACCAGTGGGAGCCCAAACTCACACCTGACCTCCTGGAACCCTCCAGAGGTGACACTGGTGGCTCCCTCCGACTGAACCTCTTTGGGCAGCCCCACAAGTGAAAAGGACTCCATGACCGTCGGCGCCCAGATGCCATGTATGGGGACCGCTTCTGGAAACCGCTTGGCCACATCCTCACTGGTCACCAAATAGTCCGGCTCTTTCCTGGTTCGGGGCAGAGGGCCAACCCCCTCCGCGATCACCCGACCTTCGTTAATTAAAGACTCCCGGGAGATGGTGGTATCCCGCACTAGAGCCAGAGGAGGATTAGGGTCTTCCTTTACTGAACCCAGATGCTCACACCCCACAGCCTGAGCAAACACTGTGCCCGCCAGACTGACCAGGTCCTCCTCCTCAGCAGAGGGCGAAACCCCCGGCCTCTCCTCAACCAGAGGCAGTACTGGAGCAGCGTGGGCTTCGGCTCTCTGGGTCTGAATCACCCCCTCAGGACGTTCTCGCCCCAGCGGCGGCACTTCTGGGACTTCCAGTGGAGTGAAAACCACAACCGGGGTCACACCTACTTGGAAACCTGCCAAATCCTTGCCTAATAAAAGGCTAGTGCCTGGAACGGGCAGCGTGGGCACCACACCCACAGTCATTTCTCCAGTCACTACCTCAGGACGTTCTCGCACCAGCGGAGGCCCTTTAGCTTCGGGCCAGTCACCCTCCCGAGCCACGACCTCGAAAGCCTCAAAAAGGGTATCCACATCCTCCTCTAAGAATACTGGCATCAGAGGTAGGGCGGAACGGACATCAAAAAGGGGCTCCAAAGGCCCCACCCCACGGTTGGCCTTCAACCGGGCCAACTCCAACTGAGCCGACAGATTCTTATGCCGCTCCTCCCTTTCTGCCTGAAGGTTCCTGTCTCGCTCCTCCACAGCCCACAACACCTCCAACTCCAGCTCTTCAATCAGGAGTTCAGCCAGTGCGGGTTTCAGGGTACCTTCTGGCACCTCTATCTCTTGCTCTGCCGCAAACTGCAACATTTGAGCTTCTGTAAGCTGTTGGAGCATTCGGCGGGAGTGCAACGCCATCCACCCCACCAGATCATCTCCCTGACAGTCACTCAACATGACAGCACAGCACTCACCACCACTGAAAAACTGTCTCCAACCGGCAAAAGACCTGCGCCACAAAACAGGCTTCTACACAACACGCAAACACGCTCCCGGGACCAACCCCGTACGTATCACGGCCAGTTTGCACGGTCACAGACCGTCAACACCCAACTGGCAAGCTTACAGCTACCAGCTCAAAATGCACAGCAACTGCTGTCAACAAATCAACTTACCAGCTAGGCTACCAACACTAGCTAACACTCGTCTCACAGCTCCTACGCAAAGTAGATCCGCTACCTACGACAAGCCCAACACAACAAACAGCTGTCGCTAACACAACGCACTCCGTCACTCAAACGCCCTCCCTGCTAGCTAATATAATTAGCCCCAACAGTTCGGCATTACGATCCCGGACGAGCCCCCAATTGTTACGGTCGTCGTTCGTCTAGGTGAACAAATAAGGCTAAACACAGCGCTAACAGCGGCGGGCCCCGACCGGTGGTAAAAGTAAGGAGAGGTCTCTTACCCGCTTGCCAAGTACAGGCTACTCCCTCCCCCGTCTCCTGGACAGCCCACGCAGCCGTCGGTTTGGCGGACAGCTCGCACGCGGTTGGTCGTCGTTTAAGTTGGTGGATATCCAGTGCAAGGCGCGGTGGCACACCAAGAGAGTGTGGGTGGTAGGACGTTGGGGACAACCGGTCGATCGCAAGGTGGAGGTAGCTATGACCACTTCGGAGGTTCCCCCTTGCTACCGCCATCCGGGAGTTTAAAAACAATAAACCCCTCCCCTTAATTAGCGGGTCTCCAATCGGGAGAGTATCCCTCCCCTTCCCCAATCACCACCAGGTGCAAGGCCGCCGCGCCACTAATGTTTTATCTTAAAAGTTACCCTAGAGAAAGGCCTCTAACCCTCCTCTCTCACCCTGCCACTAGGCGTGCGCATAACACAAGGAATCTTCTCTCTTCATATGTGAGATGCCTGAATGCCTGAAACAAACAACAGTGTGTAAGTGACAATCCATAAAAAGAAAAACAGAAATAAAATAAACATGCTCTGTTTTTATATACATTTTCATCCTGCATCCCTTTTCCCAGTCTAGCATATAGGCAACAATGCAAGGTAGCTAGTTGTTATCATGTGTTAGCTTAGGTGAGTTTAGAACGTTTAAGCTCTGGAGTGTTTTGAGTGTGTGTTTCAGGTGTGACGCATCTATTAAGCACCCGCGAGCAAGACGTTTAACCTAAATTACTTTGGCACAAAGGCAGCTGCTGCTTTATGGCATGTAAAAATACTATGCACCCCACATTCCTGTCTGCTTAGTTGATCATCGGCAGGAACCTCCCTGCCCTACAGGACACCTACCACACACGATGCCTTAGGAAAGCTGGCAGGATTCTAAGAGACTGTTACCACCCATCTTTCAGTCTTTTTACCCCGTTGCCTTCAGGCGATACGAAGCTTTCTGTCTCGCACACGCAGACTGGACTACAGTTTATTTCCAAGGGCCATCAGGCTTCAGAATGAACATTGATATGGACATTGATACACACTGTCGACACACACAATTGTCACTTTACACACTGGTTGCACTTTCAGCTACTGTTTGCACTTGCAGCTACTGGTTGCACAATCAGCAATATTGCACTATTTGTACCCTACTTGTCTCTAGGTCATTATAGGTTATAAGGTTAGTATAGGGTATTATGTGTATTATAGGTTTAGTATACTGTATTGTAAGTTTATTTAAGAGGTTTATTTTATATATATGTGAGCTTATCATAGGTGTCTATGTTCTGAGTACTTATATGTTATGTTATGCCAGGTTGCTTTGCGTTATCTTGTCCAAAGAATTTCAGTGACCAGTCTGACCCTGTGTTGTTCGGTGCATCTGACAATAAAATACTTGATTCCTTTAGATGGACAGCTACTGGACAAATGGGGTGGTGTAACCACTGTGTTGGTAAAATATATTAGCATCTACAAGGTCCTGGCGGCATTCCTACCTCAGACCCCCCTACACCCCAGGTCAGACCCCATTACACACTCTCTAGCTCTCTGTAGATGATGAAACCTTTTAACACCTCCATATAGGGGTTAGCTGAAATTCAAGTCGCCCCCCCTTGCTACCTGCACAGAGCATCAGTGATTCCCTCCAGAGGTTTGTATTGAGAGACAAAAAAAAGATTCTGGGCACTGAGATTCCATAGAATTATAAGACATATGATAAATCTCCATAAACAATGGCTGAATAAACTCATGAGATTAGTGACCCAAAATAATAGTGACACAAAACATTGACATACATACATCAGACATTCAACCATCTATACATCAATCCATCGATAGATACAAAAATAGTCATCACTTCCGTTCAAAATGTCCAACTATTACTGTTAACATCTCTGCTCTGTCACAACTACTCACAAAGATCTTTGGCAAATTAACTTACATTTTAAATACCCTGACACTGGCAAAACATTATGCACATCTCTTTAGTCATTAATTTAGTCAGACTTTCCTTGGGTAAGCTAGCACCCCAAATTTTTTCAGAAATGTATCATGATCGATTATATAACATTGCGTTAATAGCAAAAAGTGACAAACAAAGTAACATTTCCGAAACTGTCTCACTTTACAAATATTCACCCTATACAATTAATGGACGAGGCGCTGGCATACATAGGGAAGTTTTCTGCAGATTTGATAGTTGTCTCGATTTATACAGAGTTAAATGCCACCTACTAGCCAATCAGAAACATCCCCGCCCCCTTTGTCTTTACCTGTAAGTCACCTATTTTACAGATACTGTTACGTCTGGCCCAGTGGCTCCACGTCGACGCTCGGATTCGCCTGAATACTAAGGGTGGCGCTGTCAAGTGCGTTGCGCACCATTGCGCACACCTCTTTTGTTTGCACACCTGTTTCTTATTAGTTTCATTAGTAGAGTATATAACCTGTGTTTTTGTTTTACTTGGTTGTCGGTTATTATACGTAACACGTTCCTGACGTATGTCGAGTCAGTGGTTTTCTCTTATTTGGATTCATGCCGCCGTTGTAAACGCACGTTGATTAAAGGACCATCGAATCTGCACTTGCCTCCTCCTTCCTGCAAATACCGTAACAGATACATTGTATTTTAATTGGTCAGGTCCTTATAAATTGAAGGGTTGGACAACGGACAACAAGTACTCATTTATATGCAGGTGCAATAGCTAAGTTAGCTAAATGAACTTGTTAGTTAGCTACATCCTTTATGTAGTTTGATGCACTGATGAAACCATGGCAACTTTTGCTGCAAAATAATAATACAATTATCAAAATAATAATACAATTATTCAAAAGGATTTGACGTTTGAGGCTGACAGCCAGCCTTCTGTACTCCTACTATTCACCTTTTGAAATTAGGTCTAGATTGTCCCTTTTCTCAGGAAGTAAGAAGAGAGAGGCAAGGGTGAGTAAAGGCGATAAGGATTGGGATACAGTGCACACACAACCACACACACATACTGGGGTTGTGACCACTGTAAACCCAGTAGAACTGCACTTTTCCCGCCAGGCGACAGAGAGAGATGCCTATTTGAGTGCCACAATGGCCACTCTGGAGGAGAGGGCACGGGGCGCTTGCCAGCAACAATGGGTCTCTTAAAGAGGCACTGCCGAGGCTACATGGGCCAGTATTGAGTTTGTGCAACCAGCATGCTTTCATCAGTACTCTCTGTTATGGATACGCTAGCTCTCTGCTTGAAAATAGCTACTGGGGCTGAGTGTGGGAGAGAAACCGTTCAGGATACAAAGTGATTGAGGACACTCTACGACAGCTGTTTGACATTGGATGATTAAACCGGGGTCATACAATTATCAGTGTCCATTCTCTCCTTGCAATATGTGATAGAACAATGAAGACGGAAAAAGAGGTGTCAAAATGTTGACGGCATAATGTGGCTCCAAAGAATATAAAGAAATCAGACTTTAAATCTAACATTTACCTTCTTAGACCTGAATCTTCTTATATTATAAGACTATGTAGAATTATATATTCTATTGTGTTTTTTTGCCGTTACATTTGAGTGCAGTTGATCTCTAATATGAACATATTTGATTTGGAAAATTCTGGCACACATCTTGTTGCTGTTCTCAGCTACGGAAGACACACGACATGAGTGCTGCTGAAGTGTTGATGTTTTCCCTTTCGGTAGTCGGAGGGCCGCTGAGGCTGTGTCAGATTTGTCTCGTTCTGCTCTCTTGGGCGGCCCCTGTGTTCCCTGAGTTTGAAGAGAAAAAGCTGAGACATGAGGTCTTGATGTGTCAGAGACCGAGAGAGCACAAAAGAGTCACAGTCTCCACCCACCATCATCATCTTTTTGTTCAGCCGTTTCAATGATGTCCAGGCTGATCACTTTTTGAAAGTTGCTGTACTCTTTGCCCCTCCTCAATCTTTTGAGATACTTGAGCATGCACTGTTATATGTACACTGGAATTGAAGCTTATCCAGAGGCAATCACATACTAAATAATTTCAGTTATCAGTTAAGTTCAGATATCCCACAAACTGACACACAGACTGTGGGCCCTATTTTGACGATCTGAAACGCAAGTATGAAAACGCAAAGTGCAAGTAACTTTGTGGGTGGGACTCGGTGCGGTTGCTATTTTGCCGGCGGGATAAATGACTTTACGCCTGGCGCAAATCTAAAAGGGGTTGGTCTGAAGTAGCTACATTACTAATGGGTGTGGTTTGGGCGTAACGTGCAATAAACCGTTCAGAGCGTCATCTCACATTCCCTTTAAGAGCAGCGCTTGTTCCATGGCGGATTGCTATCATAACGGCGGATTTGCCAGGCGCACACCAGCGGTTCACAGGAGACCGACGTTCTCGTCAGGGCCGTAAACGATAGAGAAGTGACATTGTTTTGGAAAGGCAGATCAGTTTCAATGCACTAAGTTGCATAATGCTCATTCAAATGTAGCCTATTTTTACAAATATATGTATTTTTAATTGCTTAGTTCTTAGTATTAGTTTAACTGTTGTACTTTTTGACTTAATTTAAGACCCGTATATGTTTATTGTTTGCACCTTCCTGCCACAGTAAATTGAAAACCGAATTCTGATTCTGATGTGCATGGGAGAAGAAACCTACCCAAATTAGCTTCGGATAAACAGGTGTAGGAGTAAATTGCCACAGTTGTTACTAATC
The DNA here is from genome assembly GCA_903064625.1 of Mallotus villosus. NCBI lineage: Eukaryota > Metazoa > Chordata > Actinopteri > Osmeriformes > Salangidae > Mallotus > Mallotus villosus. The sequence goes on from CAEFZP010001536.1 coordinate 32,687, forward strand.
AAGTTCAGATACATTCAGATTTCTCATGAACATCTTTTTAACCATTGATATGAAAGAAATGTAACACAGCTATACAATAAATCAAAACAATACGTAGTTTCGCAGGAAAAAGACCCTGGCTTCGCCAGCAGTGCACACGGACCAAACTTGCGCCCTTAAAATAGCATCTGAATAACGCGCCATTGGCTTTAAACCATGTTTTTCCTGGTCAGTGGCGGAATTGTTTTTCGGAAACTGCAAAATAGCACCAGGGAACGTTTGCGCCGGAACACGCCTCCTTTTTTGCTGAAACGCCCCCGGGAGCACAAGGTCATTCCGACGTGCGTCCGTGGAGGGAAAAGTCTGCTTTGCGTCGAGTGCAAACTAGGAATGATACTTGAGTCGCTGACTAAGTCAATTGCGCTGGGTGCAAGATAGAGCCCTGTGTGTTGAACTCCAAAAGCACATTTTGGGCTTCCAAGTTCACATTCCTTTTATATCCAGTTTGAAAGCTCAGAATTAAACTGTGGTTGGCCCAATGAGTGTGTGTATGTGTGTGTGTGACTCACCATTTGGCCAGGGTGTTTGTACCAGCTATGTTGGCTTGTGCCTCTGATCCCTGGTGACGGTCTAGAATAACACTCCAGTTAGCCATGGCCTCTAGTCTACCACCTAACAGTCTGCTCAGCCAACATGTTTGTGTGTGTGTGTGTATTTGCCCGTGTATGTATATTCCTTCATGTGGATGTGTGTGAATTTGCTAACACAGATGGTTCTTTTGCCCCGGCTCCAGAGAATGGGGTGCCCATTATGACAGCCTTGCTCCTTGGGACTCTATAAATACTATTTTGTGCTTTCCCTGCTGCAGGCTCTCTGTCTCCCTTTTTCTCTCTTTTCCCTCACACAGTCTATTGGGCCCTCTGTTGATTTTATTTCTCCCACATGTCTGATTTGACAAACACACCCAGTTCAGTACATAGATCTCTTTCTCTTGTCTCTATGTCTTCCTCTCCTTCGCTCTCTCTCTCTCTCTCTCTCTCTCTCTCTCTCTCTCTCTCTCTCTCTCTCTCTCTCTCTTTCTTACGCTCACCCCCTATCTGTCTTGCACAGATGCTTACTTGAATACACACTCACTCACTGACATACACAAATGTGCGCACACACAAATGCCTACAGGCAATACTCTTAACTCCCCCCAAACTTCCTGCTAAATACAGATGTTCTGAAGAAAGGTCGACCCAACTGAAGCCTATCAAACTTATTCAGGAGGATTATCGATTGAAAGTTCCTGCCAAGCTGTTTTCTCCAAGGATCCCATTGATATCTGCAAGGCGGGCAGTTTGTTGTAGTTACCCAGTGCTCACAGTGTAATCCTGTTCTTTTCAGCCATTAATGTTCAAGAGTGGACTGGTCCCTACAGAAATCACACTAAAGTCAATGAAGGATAGAAATAGTTTTCTATTTTCAGTTATGTCATTATTTTATTTTGTTCTCTCTTTCTGTTTATCCTCTTTCTATATTTATTTTCCTTAATCTTTCTTTAAAAACAAATGTCTCCATTACATCATTATCTTTTTGAGTGCTTTAGGTCTATTTTTTTCGCGATTTAACACACTATTGTTCAACCCCCACCTAATGCCAAGTCAAAACAACAATTCCTGTATGAGCATTTTCCTGGTAATACAATACCTCTCCAGTCATTTACTTAGAGAACAATATAAGTAGAAAGACACAGGAAAGACAGTGTGGTCCTTTGAGAATATAGAATGACTACTTCATCCTCTACTAAGGAGGTTGTGGTCCTACTTTCATAATTCCTTGTCTTATCTGTATTAGCTTTGAAATCTGGTCTCTTTCAGCACCACAAATCCTTACCACACAAGCTTCTGCGTCTTGCCCTCTGCTCATTTCAGCACCATGGAGAGTTCCCCCGTCCAACTGATGTTCTCCTTCCTTCCCTCACTGGGACCTCAGAGATTTCAGCACCTTGGACAGCTCTTAGTCAAGGCTTCTGCATCTCTACTGTTCTTTTAGTACCACACAAAAAATCACAAACCCTTCAAGAAATTGGATGGTTGAAACACTGTTTGTGTGTCAGCTCTGATTTGATGGATTACAGTTAGAGGGTGTGTCTGTGCGTGTCTGCTCTATAGATGACCTGACACAGCACTCAATACTCACTCGACTTTGGGTTTCTTTGAGTTTATCCCATTGTTTACCTTTCACAGTTTACTCTCTGCCACTGCAGACGGGAGAGATGGGAGTCTTTGAAAGTAAGTGTTCATTAAACGTATGTTCCCAGGGTAGACTAGGATAGAGACAGTATTAATCATTGACTTCTGTAAATCAAACACCAGGGTTTACAGGCTAGGTTATTCTGCTATTATGGCTAAGTTAAAACCAGCAGGACTCTCTATCTCTAGCATATTTAGCTGCACAGGCTAAGTGTTAGCTGATGTCAAGTATGAAATGATTTCCCTACTATACCTACAAAGCCTTAGCGCATAGTTTAGATGCTATGGTGCTATAGTGCATCTAATAATATTATGTTTTTTGTTATTTTATTATGACAAAGATGACAAACTAAATTCTAACAATGTTCTTAGATCTGTGGTAGGGTATGTGGTACTTGGATTGTGCCCAGGGTGGCAATGGTGAATCCCTGGGCTGCACCTGTGACCCAAAGAAGGGTAATCTCTGCCTGCTGCAATGCCAGCTGACACCTTTCACACCCCCACAGATTGCATTGATGAGGGAGCACCCGTAGGAGACAGAGTTGAGTGTGTGTGCGAGAGAATGTAGTATGTGTGTGTGTGAGAAAGAGAGAGGGAGAGAGAGAGGGAGGGTTTAAAGGCTGGATTTGTTTTGCCTGTGGGAACACAAAGGGGGCATATGTGTATGTTAGAGTGTGTGGTATTGTGTGTATGTGGCTGTGTGTGTGGTAATGTTTGTGTGTGTTTATGTGCATGTGTGTCAGACAGATTCCAGGGAGCCCAGCAGGCAATTCCTTCTGCTCTGCCCCTGTGTGTGAGCATGTGTGTGTCCCTTGTGTATGTGCGTACATCTTATCAGTGTGTGTGTGTGTGTGTTTCTGTCAAGGTCGCAGGCTCACTGGGGGTAGCATTGCTCCTGACCTGCGGACGTGTGGTTGTGACTGTGTAGACAGACACAGAGGGAAAAGGGGAGGAGTGGGGAGACAGTCAGGGGCGAGGAGGGCTTTTAATCAAGGTTGACATGTGACTCAGCAGGACAATGGGGGCCGGCAGAGAGGAGAAGAGTGGAGGGAAAGAACAGAGCAGAAGGAGAAAATAGGAGAATAGAAAGGAAGAAAGGGGAAGTGGTATGTATGTGTGTCAATGATGGGGGATTTGGTCTCCTGTGGAATGACATTAGCGTCACCTTAGTGTCAGTCAGTGTTTGAGAGTCTGTTTGTGTGTGTGTGTGTTCGTAATATAGTTTTTTGTTCAGTGCCTGTTTCCTCTGCTCTTTGACCCCCATGTCTCCCTGGATTTGCTAGGCTGGCTCCCCCTCAGAACACCATCCCTCATTCAAATGCTGCAGTGCTGCAGCATCAGATAGATAGAGAGACAGAGAGAGAGCACTCTCTCCACCTCTCAGTCTGGCCGCACGGGCCATCCACCACGAGTGGGGAAGTAAATTGATGGGAAAGAGGGAGAGCATGTACAGACGTTCGAGCACATACACCATATTCACACACACACACACAATGCTAGATGGAGTGTGAGAGAAAAAGAGGGAGAAAGAAGCTACCTCCTGGACTGTGTTAAATGCTAAACACGTTGCTGCAGAGGCGACAGAACCTCTCACCCTCCTCCCCAGGCCTCCAACCCCCCTCCTGAAATAGAGGGGGGCTTCAGTATGTCAGTTCCTGCTCTAGGCTACCTCTGCCAGGCAGATTGCAGATGCTCCTTCCCCACCACCTCCATGCTGGCTCCTCACTACTCCTTCTTCGCCCAGGTTAGCATAGTTCAAGATGATTATAACAGCTCTGTGCTCTATAAATATGGGGGCAGAGTCGGGGCGTGCAAGGATTTTCACATTTTACCACTAGCAGAAGCTAACAGAAATAGCCTCAGGGAAGAGAAATACTGTAGCTGCAGTGTAGAGGCTTATATATTTGTATGTTGCTGCATAGCAGGGTTAGAAATCAAATCGACGCAATGGATAGGTGTACCGGCGAAGAAATACGTTACTTTAGCTACAAAGGCTAAGCGCTTGCAGTGAGCAAGTACATTTTGTATTCATTAACGTAGACCGTATCTGTGCAATAGGTTTGTGGTTCAGTCAAGATTATTTACGTAGTCACTTTATTTACGTAGTTTTTATCATAGTGACTACACGCAATTCAGCCAATGGCTGTGAGATGTAATCACTCACTACATTTAACATTGTATTGTATTGTTTGTGCCTGTGAAGAAAGAAAGAAACCAAATATATAAACCCATGCCAATTTTGAAAAACCAAAGCAACTAACTGGAGCCTGCTTTTTTGAGATATTGAAATCTATACAGTATGAAAACTACGTAGACTTCGATTTTTTATGCAAACAAATGTAAAGTTGGACCAGTCTATAGAACTGTGTCACAGGATATTAGATTTGTACCATTATCTACTGCACAGTATCTATAGTATCCATACGTGTAAAAAATCCAGACTAAAAATAGACTTTGAAACACATACAGTGGTTGGCATGTAGCTACAAATGCATTTGAGATTGTTGAGTGTTTGACAACTTAAATGTCATCTGTTGCCAGAGTGTGTTTACTGACATGCTATTGGGGGACTGTCAGTGAGAAACTGGAGGGTAGCAGAGCAGTTGCCCTCCCTCCTGCCTTGAAGAAGTGACTAACTGTACGAAGGAGTGTCACCAAGGTCAAATCAGGCTTCTAGGTGCACTTGGAGGGGAAAGTGTGTGCAGGGAAATGGTGTGTGTGGGGAGGCAGGGGGAGTAGAGTATGAAACGTCATTGTGACATGATTATAGCTGCGTCTAGCCCGGTGCCTGACCCCCAGTGTTCCATCAGTGATGTCATGGCCGGACAAGCGACATCTTGAGCAGAGAAATGCCCTTAGGTGCCAAATTAGAGGTTGGCATCATCTTCAGTTTTGCGGTTCACTGGTTGCTTTTGTGTAAGCGAGGGGTGAGGGGGCTTGCTCAGGAGTGTGCATATGTGTGTGTGTTTGCGAGAAGCAGATGTGCGTATATAGAATAGTCTGTGTGTTAGTAAGGATGTGTAATACTTGCATGTATATCTGTTTGGAGTACAATGTGAATGTGTGTGTGCTTTTGTGTAAAAGGTGTGTTATGGTGCAGAGGCAAAAGGGCCTATTGAAAGAATATTTGCCTCTGGGAATAAACTATTTATTTAACTTGTTTACTTGAAATAGGATTGTGAGGAGTGAGTGCTTGTCATAGAGCTGCCCATTGGTATGTGAAGCTCCTAATTGAATTAGCGGAAGGAAGCCTCATGGCATATTGTTGCAGGCATGCTGAGTTATGATGGAACACTGCTCCCTTTCAATAGGGAGAGTAAGTTTGGGTGTGTGTTTTTGTGTGTTTATACTGCATGTATGTCTTACTGTGTAAGAATTTATGTCACAAAAATAGTCTTGTAAAATTGTGTGTCTAGCACTTGAAAAGATGAGCTGTAGTTGTTCTATTCCTCCTCTTTTTATTGGATCCCTGCCCTGCCCAGACCTCCTCTTCTTCTCCTCCTCCTCCTTCAGCCCTCAGTGTGTTGTGAATGTCTGTGTATGCGAAAGTCTCGGCAGCCTGTCCTGCTTCTGTCAGGGCTGTGGTTGGGACTGCAGATTTACTCTGGGGCCGGTGGATGGGAGAGATGATCGCTTCATCAGGCCCAGCGTAAATCCAGGAATATTTAACGGCTGTCAGACGTGCCCATCAATCAAGCCCCTCCCCCCTATACACATCGACATTGCCTGTGGAGTGAAGATAGTCTGGCTTTACTCACGCACTAGCAGCCACGCACATACACATAGGCACACATGTAAGCACACAGGGTGTGAATCTACAGAAAACCTAACACTCACACACACATGCACACACTGGGGAGCATACTACGTCTAGTAGTGCAGTAGAAAACACCAGGACACATCATTTATTTCAATCGGCCAACCGTCAGTCTAGCTAAGCTCAGCATCCCATTGGGGCTGCTGAGCAATATTGGAGTGAGAAATATATGCAGCTTTCTCTCATAAACCAGTATGCCAGAAAAGTGCATTTTACCATCAACACATAATCGAAAGATTATACACAGCAGAATATCTCCCTAATTCTCTCAATTGCCTTTTATACTACACATACTAGCCACATCTTGGCAGTGCAGAGTCTCATCTGCATGTCTATTGTGTTTGGCACAAGATACTGGTTTTCCCCTGCCCTGGTCTTCGCATACAAACCTAATAGCACGTCACAGAAAACATGCTTGAAACGTATCCCCTGAAGACAATCCAATGTGGCTACAACGCATTCACTTTGTGATGGCTTAGAACCGGTGTAGTATATACCCTGGTGTGAATAGCTTGGTGCTGAAGAAGGCTGCGTTTATGTGTGTAATAAGGATTAAATCATTGATGGGGGATAAAGCATGTCTGCTCTGCGCTTCACCAAGACGGCAGTGTACGGTGGTTTGGAGTTTGCACGCTACTGTGACGCTAAGTGTAAAGCCCTATTGGTGTAGATGGTGAATAGATGCTTGTTTTATGTAGTTGTGCATAATTCAGGGAGAACACACCGTCTGGTGTCTGCCGAGTCAATCCTGCGCCCTGTGTGATTGTAATCGCTGCAAGGTAGTCTAACTAGCTACAGCTACTCCGCATATAAATAATTTGTGCAAGTAATGTGAGGTGTCTGATAGAGTACATACCTAATGTAAGCACTAAAGTAATTTTCTTCCGTTCTAATGTTAACCGTATTCTTTATCATTAGTTTTAGTAACATTAATAAGTACCTGAGCTCACCAAATATCACCAATGTCACCAAATTGTTTCTATTATTTAGTCAGCTCTTGTTAAAAATCTACTTATTGGACTCGGCATCACAAATCTGATTCAATAACATCTTCCTCTGTTCCAGATTAGGACATTTTTAACTATTGTATTTTTCGAAAAATAAGACGCATTTTCTGTAAACCGCACCCCACCAGAATGGAAGCTTTGTATTTGTATAAACTGCACTGGAATAGCAGGCTTGCTGTGTCTACTGTATAAGTCTATGTAGCAGACATACCAACCTGCAAAAACTAATTTCAGGCAGGTGGCTTTACCTGCTACGCATATATGCAACGTTACGCTGTGAGACCCTCATTCTAACAATCACACATATGCGACGCTACTCCTTAATGGGTTAAATAGCATTCACGAAAAAAGTGTTTCTACTGTTGTTTTGTTATAAAAACATTCTATAAGCCGTTTTGAAATATAAACCGCACCATCACAAGAACATTTTAAAATCTGGTTATAAACCTCGGTTTTATTTCCGAAAAATGCTAATCTTGAGATACACCACAACTTGTTCTTCTGCTTTTTTCTCTTTCCATACTTCTCCCAGTCACTTCCTCTGTCAGTTTCTCTGTGCTCAAGCCTTGAGGCCTAACTACCCCCACACTCTCTCTCTCCCTCCCCCTCTCACAGTCCGTGACTCCTCCTTTCTCCTCCTAACCCCCCTCAGTCTAGAAGATGGAACAACGCCCCTCTGACTCTCCCTGTTTCCTCCCCGGCTTCGTTAAGACATTACCAACACTTCAGTGGGTTTAGGCCCTCTGGTTCTATTTTAATGATAACAAATGTAGTCATATTAACAAACAAGAATCTTGAGTCTTTGCATTGGACCTCGGATGAGGAGTAGGATAACGATGAAGACATGGGTATGGGACTAAAATCAGATGAAGGCGGTGTTGGTCGAAAGTGGGGGGTGAGGCCAATTGATGGCAGAGATTCTCGATGAAAGAGGGTTGTTCACATGCAGTGGAGTTTTGTATCGTACTTGTATCCACTTCCACGCATAGTCTACTACGCTGGTTTGTCCTGGAGCAGCAGAAAAAAAGAAAGAAATATCCTCGGCTTCCTGCGCCTTTGGCTTCTCCCTCCATCCTTCCTGAGCTAAATCTTTCTCTAAACCTCATTCCTCAGACTCTCTCTCTCTGTCTCTCTCTACTTCTGTTCTTCTGTCTCCTCCCCTGCTGTTTGTGTTTTAGGAAAGTCTTATTTCAAGGCAGCTGTTGCTCCAGGGGCCTTTTGACTATCCCAAGCATGCAATGGCTGTGTTTAGTTGCAGCTCACCACTGTGAGGGTTTTAGGATGATGGAGAGGGCCTCACGCATTCTCAGTTTCCATGTTAGTTTTTTTTGCTTTACTTGTCCTCCCCTGCTTCTGTCTCGCCCATCTTTTTCTCTTTCAATACAAGTTGCACACTGTTTCCTTCAACCACTCTCCTCCCCTAGCTTGAATACCCCCGCCTGCCCCCATCCTACCCTCATATATCTAATCTGTCTCTGTTCCCCCTAGTTTACTGTTGGATGGCATGCAGGCCAACCTGCTTATTTAATTTGCGCCATCTCCGTTATCATCTCTGCCCAACACGCCTGCATTTTCCCTCTCGTCATCCAGGGGACATTCATCAAAATACTAATGAGCCAAATGGTATATGGTGTGTGGACGGTGTGTGTGCTTGAGGAAAGCTCTCACCATTCTCACCATGGCTTGTTTTTGCCAGGAAGGCTACTTTACACAGATGGGGGTGAGATTGGAGGGCTAATTAAATCTCCATATATCTCTATTTGTGTCCTTGGAAGACAGCTTGACTCCAAATGACGCTATGTTTGTGCATATGCTACACATTCACTAGCTTTATGAGGTTTTATTACAGCCAAATGACTGATACATCGACATGATAGCCTATACAAATAACTGTTTTATGCACCCAACATTCAGTAATATTGGTCATACTGTTCAAATTCATCTGAATTGCTTTCAACGGTTTTCAGGCATACTTTTTTAGATCTGTGTCAACACACACACACATTGCTTTATCTCATGCTTGATTAATCCGAAGATTCTTTTGATCTTTCACTTATCATGGAGCTAAATTAGTCTTTAATATCGATAGAGGGGACAGTATGATCAATAGCTCATCCCTGGCTTTCAATTAAGCCAATCAATTAGAACGGCAGTGGAGGGAATATTAGCACTAATCAATACAGCCCTTGTAAAATCTTGCAGTTTATGACACAGTTGACTTACAGTGAATCCTCACAATGGTCTAATAGACTGAATCTCATTAGCTGTCCCTAAACAAATTATGTTAGACGTTTGGGGGTGACATGAGAGAAGGAAGAAGATGCGAAGAGTAGAGAAATTTAGTTTAATAATTGATTGTTTTTCTGTTGCTCTTTTTTTGAGACCATGTATATTCATGGCATTCAAAATCTGATGCTGAACAAGCGGATTACTAACAATTCCAGACAACTGTGACAATGCTGGCTCATGCATACCAATGTATTACTGTGGTATCAAGTGACTGTGGTTTACTCAAGCAATCAACCGATCAATCAATGCACTGACTGAGCTGTAATCAGATGTGTGAGTCTTTAATGTCCTCATACAGGCAGACTACTTCTTTGATCTGGTTTACTGTGTTTTCTTAGAATTTAAGAATTTGTCAATCTACAAATTGTGGACTTATTGAAGACTCATTCAATCAGGCAGGAAGAAGAGATCAGTACTGTGTCTGCTTGGGAGTTGGAATAAGGGGGGGGGGCTATAGGGGACAGAAGGAGAGGGAGATAGCAGAGTAAGGAGGGAGAAATGACTGGAGAGTTACAGAGTAAGAAAACGCTAAGAAAGAAAGGGGAAAAGGTAGTGAGAGAGGGCGGGAGGGAGGGAGTGGACATAGAGAGAGACAGACATAGAGGGGAAGCAGGGAGTCAGACTAGAGGACACCACCATTGGGGCCCAGCAGAGAAATTGTCAGAGCAGTGTGTTAGGGGAGCGATAGGAAAACGAGATGAGTCGCTGAACTTTTCACTGAGATCTCAATTCCCCTCAGTGAAGCAAGGGCCACTTGTTCAACAAGGCTGGCTTATCTCACAACCTATACTCGGACCGTCGCTATCAACACGTCTGTTCTCCCAGCCCAGACGCAGTCCCCTGGTGATGGTTGGCTTAGCTGCAGCAGAACAACAAAGGGCAGCAGTTGTAGCTTTTACTGGGTGTGTTATGGGTGTGCTATGGGGACTAAGATCATACGTGTGTTTTTGTGTTTATTTTAGATTTCATGATTTTATCTGTTTTGTGCATGTGTTGAAAGGTGTGTGTGTTAACTGTGCATTCTCCATGTTTCTCTGGCCTCTCACTGGCTGACTTATTTATGGTGAATATGAAAGACAGAGAAGGGGAGGTAAATTGCGTTTCACAGAATCAACTTTTGTCATCTCGATCAGTCACCCACCGTCTGCACATCCATCCGTCTATCTCTTCATTCTTTTATCCTCTCCACAGGGAAACCTCTATTGTACTTGGACTGTAGCTCCATAAATCCATTCGATCTCCTTTTCCCAAGACAGAGAAGGAAAGACAGAATGAGATACTGTAGAAAGAGAGCGAGAGAGATGGAGAGAGGGAAAGAGAGAAAGAGTGTTATTCTCTTCTACTATTGCTGATGCTAGCACATCATTATTCTCTCCAGGGAGAATCTTGTCTGGCAAATGGCTCAGTTTGTGAGCCAAAATGGCCGCCTGTATGTCTGTGACATTAATAAACAATGTATGTATATTATACCATATGGAAAAATCTACACACCTATGTATGTTGCATTCAAGCTCTGCATTATATCTTGCCCTTTCCAATGGCTGTACTGTACTCCATGATTCACACACACACTTACGCACACACACAAACACTCACACCTCACCTTTTCACGTGCGATTAGCTAACAACCTTTCTCTACCTCAGACTAACCTTTAGCTTGGCCGTTCAAATGTCCCCACAGAAAGCCAGGGCTTTGTTCTAGGATAACAGGTCAAAGCCTCAGTTACAGAATATCAACTATTCTTTCTACCCTTGTGCCATATTGCCATCCATCGTCTGCTTTTCCATTGGTGAAGCACTGAAGTCGGTATTAGCCTGAGGGAGAAAAGGTCCATAGCTACAAACAAAGCGTTTGACGTGTGGCTTGGGGGCCGGAACAAGAAAATCAGTCACACACACACAAACACACAGACACCTATGCACACACACACACACACACCCACCCACACACACACAGGGGAGGTCCGGAGGCAGGCTCTTGTTCCAGTAATGGTATTGCTGAGTCAAACGGAGAGCACTCATGTCAGTTAGGCTTTAGAAGTCTATTTGAAGACAAGTCAGTCAGATTCATCCAGAGCTCTGCCACAGCTGTGTTTAGACATGAATGCTGGACGAGTGACCAACTATCTCACCATTAACTTAACTTCAAAGTTTCCATAAAAACACAGAATGAATTAATGTATATACATGAATATGCATGTTATGAATGTACATTTCTTTACAACGATTCAAATATATTTGATTAGGAACGTTGGATATGGTCCTATGGTCCATAGGATATGATAGGACCAACAACAGAAGGGAATACAAAGGTAGACAAGTGGGAGGAGACTGCCTACAGCCTTTGTTTTTCGTGGACCTGCTGTACTTAGAGACCTTGTTAGACAAGTAGGCGACATAAAGGGTCAGTGGATCATCACCAATCCTAATGGACGAGCAGAGAGTCCTATAACCTGGTTAAGAAGGATCATCCATGTATGCCCCAAACTCAACCCACTTTACATTAACACACACACACAAACCTCATAGAGCACACATGAGGCTAAGTGGTAGTATTAGGGCCTATAGCCTGCCTATGTCCACAGACATTAACACTGTGTCACGCTGACTGTGTCACACAACTTGCACACACAAGTTGTGTGCACGCATGTACACACACATGCGCACACACGCACACACACACACTCACACACACACACACACACACACTGTGCACTCCAACATCAATACCTCAGAAAGAAATGTATCCAGCTCGGGTTTCTTCCAACGTACAGCTACACAGGCACAGACAGAGGTGAGGATAGGGGGAAGAGTGAAAGGGAGAGAGATAAGCACTGAGACAGACGGAGAGAGATAAGAGCATGTAAGTATACTCTGTAGTTTTTTCTGGCTTAAGCAGGTGTAACTGGCTTTTGCATGCTCCAGAGGTGCAAGGTGTCATTACGTCATAGGTGCTGTTACTATTGGTGTGCAAGTGTGTGTGTTAAAGTATGCATGATAATTCTGCAAGGCTGTAGGCTGGGCACATTAATAGTTATGGCTAAGATAACCTTGTGCCAACAGCTGATAACAGAACTGTATTCTGCTGCTCCTTCATTTTATGTAGGCGGATTGTATTAGCAATTTATAGACAGTAATATTATTACTTACATTTCTCCTCTTTGGACTTTAGAATATATGCTATTGGAAAATATACACTCCCCCTCTCCTCTCCTGTCCTCCTCTTTGCTGAATGTGCTAGGTTTTCATCCAGGGAGCAAGGAGGGATGATCCCAGCTCATTATCCATGTAGGGAGGGAAATAGGACTCCCACAGTGTGCAGTGAGAGCTACGTGTCTAGCAGCTTTTCCCATTTCTGAGCCCCCTGGATCCCTCCCCATGTCCTCCTAATGGCGCGCGCGGGGTCTTTGAGTCAAGGCCAGGACTCAGGTTACAATGATGACATCACCCACTGTATGCACACATACACAATTCTTACCTACTTCTGTGCAGGTATCTCGAGTCACTAGCCCAGTTTCATGATGCCTTTGTTCAAAGAAGGCACTCCAAGTGAACCTTTCACTGCGCACATGTGCTGCGCTTCATTTTTATTTGTACTGCATATATTTGAATTGTTGCTAATTTGAGTAGCAGCAGTTTACTAGTTCTGCACCTCTGGATGCACTACTACATAACAATGTATTTTACTATTCTTACCTGCAATCAAACACACTCCACAATGAGTGTTACATGAAATGTTGATCTATCTGCATAATTAAACATTAGCACAAGCTAACTTAATATCAATAGAACGTGATTGCAGTTAATTAATTAACCAGTAGCCTTAATCATTAGACACAACTAGCTTTGATACTGCACTAATCTTATCCATTGATCAAACGGTTTTCTCATGTTGTGAACGAATAGAGATAAACAGGGACATTGAATTCCTTCTTCAGCACACTGGCTATAGAACCATATTATTTCCCTGGTTTAAACCCACAAACATAGAAAAAAGCAGAGCTACCAACCTTCCCTGTCATTTAATAAACACTGTGATATTATGTAATACTGACCACCACCTGTGCTTACTATAACATGTTTGGATAGTTAATCTCTTCCTCTCACACACACTCTATCCTTTTCTTTCGTACTCTAGCTCTCTCCCTCTCTCTCGCTTTCTTTCTCTCTGAACATTGTGGAGGGTTGGTTTCATGATTGAAGTGGAGGGGGGGGGGTGTTGGTGTTCTCATGGAGGCTCAACTCGTTGGGCAGACATAGAGGAGGTAGCACCATTCTACCACATGCCACAGTAACGGCATGTCAAGATTGGAATTTGATAGACTCACTCTAGGGGAGAGGGATGAGATAAAGGAGGTAAAGGGACAAAGCAGAGAAAGGGAGGAATGCTAATGGTGAAGAGGGGGAGATTAGGAGAGGTAAGGACACAGTGAAAATAACAGAAGGAGACAGGTGGATGGCCAAAATAATTGCTAGCAGGTGAAGAGGAAGGGGAGAATGGATGGAGAATGTGGGGAAGACAAGGGAGAATGAGAGATAATGGAGTCAGAGAGATGTTTTCACCATTGCCAAATTTTTTCACTAGGAAAGAGAAATACATGGAGGAACTTACATTCATGAACAATTTTTTTACTAATATACCATACACCAAATAGTTATTGCAAGAGGGAATATCGAGTGCTGGTCAATATGCCAAATACCAATATTTTCTTTCCCCGCATTAAGGTTTTCCACATCAAGGCTTCATTGTTTTCAGTTTTGTGTATTCCTCATTGAGGAACTGTTCTACAGTTCATGACAATGCAACTGTGCCACTGGAACTAGGTACTTGAATTATTCATCTCTGAGCTATGAATATATGCTGGCTTTTTGATAACTGAACACAGTTTACTGTTTCAACTAGCTACATTATATAAACCAACAAACACTTGGACAACAAAAAATGCGTTGGTGCTGAAATAAACCAACCCGGTTAATTATTGATACTCCTCTTTCATGTTTCATAACATTTTACGTTCACACCATCATGTCAAGTGAAGTGTGACAAATATTTGTTTACCTGAAAACCACACAGTGGAAGAAAATGCAATGAAGCAAAATTGCCAAAGCAGGGAAACGGGTCACAGAGGCTACCCATTCACAGACATGACCCTTTTGTTGACTGCTTAAATGAGAGGTGGTGTGATTTAGAGTACAATCTTCAGCACTTGTTTCTTTGCTCTGCATTTTAATTTTCTTAGGTTAATTCAGCTTTTTTACAATGTGATTTTGTAAGTACAGTGAGTTGCCCTAAGTGGAGCGAGAGCAATCAGTCTGAGAATCGTTCATTTGCATATTTAAAACAACCAAAAGCACTTAAATCCAAGGTTTGAAGTATTCAATTGCGCCAGGTATGCGCTCGCTTATTTAGCTGCTGTGGTTGCAAGAATACTTAACAATAATATTGCAGAATAATGTCTTCTATGGTTGCCAAGGAAGTAGATGTTTTTTAACATTAAGGGAAGTGGATGTGAGGGAAGATGCTTAAAGGAAAACACTTCATCTGTACCTTTTCTTTTTATCCTCTGTCCTCTGTCCTTCTCCTCCTTTGTTGAGGTGAGAGCCAAATGCCCTTCACAAAACTGTGAGAGATGGATGGGCAAGCACATATCTCTGTTTCATATTGTGTGAATGCGGGTGAATTGTGGGTCCTTGTATGTGTGTTTATGAGTCTGTGTGGGTGAATGTGTGTGTGTGCAAATGTGTCTGTGATTGAATGAACATTGTTTAGGGGCCGTGTATCCATGGCAACCTGTTAAGGAGAGGGGGGATCCTAAAGGTGACAGACACAGGTCCAACTGTCACTAATCCCTTGGATTGAGCAACAGAATAGTGTCCCACCTCTAACCCCTAAATGGTTTGTGAAATGGAGGTGTCGTGAGCTAACCTTACCTCCTGTACTTTTTGTCAGCACTGAGGTACCTTTCAGACATGGTTTATAGTCGTGGCAGGGGCTGGCAGCTTGGTAGTGACACAGAGGTCACCCTGGGTCCTAAATCATGTCATGTTGATATATGCACCATGCCATTATGATATAGGCCCTTCGCCCCATACCAGTGACTGAGCTCTGTAAATGAAAGAAATATAGGACTGTACTAGCTCTGGGAATACCTCCCAATGGTAGAGATTGAGAGTCCATCCCACACTCTCCCTCTAGCACATCGCATCAGTCCCCTTAAAGGCCCTTTCCCAAAACCAAAAAGCACCTTGCCTTCAGGTGTGAGAGCGTCAAATTGAGTCGATACAAAAGAGGTCTGTTAAAGAGCTTGGGCAGCTGCCAACTTGGCAACCATCCATCCTCCATGGTGGAAATGCAGGGTAGCCGTGAGCTATTGACCCCTGACTCCATGCTTTAGCATGCTAAGCATCTTGAACCTACCCTGAGAGTTGATGAGCACATCTGTTTCTGGAAAAAGGGTGAGACAACTTTTTGCAGGGTCTTGGATCACATGGTAAAGCATCAGTTTAGTTTTTGTTTTCCCGTCCTTTTGTTTGTATGTGTGTGTTTTGTCAGAAGTCTCTTTCTCCATCTCTCTTTTTATTTCTGTCACTGGAGGTCCTCTCGAAAAGAGGAGTAGGGAAAGGAGGAGGACAAGGAGGAGAAGGTTAGGAACCCTCAATTATTCATTTGCATCTGCTAATATGAAAGCCGCCCATTCCACATGAAATAATACATGAAATGTCTTTCCTTAGACAGTCCCCTGTCAATTATTAATAGTGCCCCTTTTTCTGCCATGACTACACAAAATCAGTTATGGCTCCAAAACTCCAAAGTAGAAGGGATGTTTCTTATAGCTTAGAGGAAGGGGATGTGTGATGAGATTTTAGCTTTGTCAACGAGTAAGTGTTTATAATTGAACATTACTCAGTTTTTAAGGACTTTATGGAGGTGAGATGAATGCTTCAGGATTGGAAAGGTTTTGAGAGACAACTCTTTACCCTGGTACCCTGTACCAATGTTTTTGTGTTTCCAAGGACCCTGAGTGCGTTCTCTTGTTTGGGACTGAAAAGTGCCATACTTCACATTGTCTAGGAGCAGGCCACACACACACACACGCACACACATGCACACACACACACAAAGGCATACTCTGAGAGAGTGAATGTAGTGTGCCATCTGTGTTTGTGAGTGTTTGTGTGTTTTCATGCATCTGTGTGTGTGTTTTTGTGTGTGTTTGTGTAATCGCCCATGCTCACTCATGCATGTTTGTCTGTGTCTGCGTGTGTCTTTGACTGTCTAGGACAAGTGTGACCTGGATATATATAGCCACTACTGTCTCCTTCTTGCTCCCTACAGTCCCTGTGTGTTGCATATTTTACAGGGTCTCAGTCCCCTCACAAGACCTAGTTCACACAGGTATGGACAGGTGTTGACTGTGCATGTTCACCTCACTCTCTCCCAACCAATATTGCTTTAGAAATCCACGCTAGGGTACAGACAAGGACACACATGGACAATAACATTACATTGTAACGATAATCGGTGCAAATTTTTGTGGGAGAGAACAAACTCTCTCTAAACATAATATTGCTTGTTGACATAGGCTTTGTCAGGAGCAAATTGAGTTCAGGCACCAAGAGAGGAATGGTCCAAACCTAGAATAGCATATTTCTGAAGACGGAATGCCCAGACTGATATTTAGCAGACTAAAACTGACTCATCAGATAGATATCTAATCAACCAGGGAACTCTTGGATATCTTTACTGAGGTGGATCTACTATGTATTTACAGAACCAAACTGCCCTGCAATGTAAAGTAAAAAAATGGGTGTGATTATATCTGGTACAAAACAACAGATGGTGCACAAAGTATTTGTCAATAAAATACTAGACCTTGACTTTTAATTTTTGAATTCATTCAAGGAATTAATTCAACAAGAAGAAAGAAAGAAAGAGACTATACCCTTAAATCAGTTAAGTCCTTAATAATATTGATCTTGACATAAAATGTTTGTTTACTCATAATGGGCTCATTACATCTGTCTTCCTGCTTAGCAGCCAACCTAAGCAAATGCATTGTCCAATGCATACCATTTTCCACAGCATTACAGTTATCAGTTATCTCATGTTTTATAATGTAGCCACCGAAACATGTAAAGTAGAAAGAACCCCTAGTATAGGGTGTAAGTCTCATCGATGACGTCATAAACACTATCAGACAAAAAGCTGTATCTGAATTCTGTTGAATTTCCTTTAGGTACATACTGCATATCATAAACATACAGTATTGTCAGGCAATTGGAAGGTTTTCCAGCAGAAGCATCTAAACTCTCTGAATGTATATCACAGGCAATGCACGCATCATATTTATTCTGTTTCTGTTCTCAGACCAGCAGACATTTAGGTTAGTAACCAATAACATTTGATGCTATGGGTTGATTCCATATCCTTCAGTGCACATATTTATGTTTCATTCTCATCTTGAGAATATGTTAAAAATAGAAATGGAAAAAGGGGAACTGATTGAAACTCTCTTGGTAGAAATTCATTAATTTAGGAAGAAGTGTGGAAGACTTTGAATGCAAAGCAGACACTCTATTGGGTGCACCTTGGTGAGATGTGTTCCTTGTTTAACACGGTTCCCCATGTCTTGCCGGTACCACTTAAGCTTTCACACCTCAGCCCAAGTTGATTAGGTCACCTCAGCCTTGTTTTCCTACGACTTTCCTCTTTATTTTCTTATAGGCTTAGCGTTCCTTTGGGGTTAGAGAGGCTTAGGATTGGTAGGCTGTAAGATGAACCTATGCTCACTCTCTCGCTTTCTCTACCTCTCTCACTCTCTTTCCATTTATCTCCCTCTCAAACACACACACATTCTCTCTCTTATGCAGACACAAACAGGGACACACATACACACACAAAAAGGAGTGCTTTGGTTATGACCATGGTTGATGCTTGTCTTGGCCCATAAAACCGACACGCTCATCACTGACTTATCGCTGGCCATATCAACATAAACAGTCCCCCGAGATACAATATTAAGCCATAATTGACCAAGCTCATCTGGGAAATTGAACACATCAGTCCAGTCCACATATGTCTCCTCTAGATGACGCTTTCATGGACAAAACGAATGGGTACATAAAGGATGCCAGTGAAATAAATCTGCATTGACTATAATTGTTGCCCAAAGCAATTACCATTGGTAGGAGTAGCATTAGCATCATTAGCACTAGGAACAGCATGTTTACTTTGGGGATGCTATGAATAGAATTATCTGAATGCATTATTACTGAAAAGCAGACGCTAGTATCGGAGGAGGAGTTAGCATCATGCTGCTTTCTAGCTAGCTTTCCTTTGGCTTGTCCTGCAGAGTGGCGGAGGGAGATTCAGTCTGGGAGATGAAAGGCTTTGTGTGTAGTGGGGCTTCCCCACAGACATGAACACATAGCTGCCCCAGGGAACCTACACAAGGAGAATCCACATGGCAATACTGAAAGACACGCACACACAAATATGAGAAACTAACCTAATGCACGCATGCACAAAAACACACACCCACTTACAAACTCCGATTTATCTCTAGCCAATCATGCGCGCTTCAATATGTATGGAAACTTTGATTTCTGGAATGTGAAAAAGTCAAATGTGAACCAGCTGTGAAAAAAACTGCTGTAAAGAAATAGTCTGTTTAAAATACACAATGTATTTTCATCCCACACTAGCCAGACCTGTTAGCAAATACCTTACGTGTAAACATTGCCATTAGTGCATCTCCATATACAGTATTACATAAATTACACAAATTATGCTTTTGCTTAAATATGTGTAGCACCATGAGGTGTCCTCATATTCCTGGTGAAAGAGCCTAGGCTAAGTAATAATGACATATTCTCCACATATTTGTCTTTCCACAGATGTTTCTTGGCTTGTGTTTAATATTACCTCGTCTTGGATTTGTGTGGTCGTAATCAGCCATTCCCTCTGCTTCTCAGAGATTAGATTAGCTGTGGATTGTGCATGGTAAAAAGGAGAGAAAAATGCTGGGATTTAGGACAGACGTTATTTTTGGCATGTTCATGTACAAATATGGGCTCTTGTTCATATGGTATATGTGACTCTACTTATGTCCATGTACAAACTCACTAAATCCTTGTTCTGTGGCACCAATTTCTCTACCAACAGCCCCTTTTATCAAGCCATGCAACCAGGGCTAAGGAAACATACAGTGAGGGACATACGAAGACAGACTGTGGGTGAACACTATTCTCCAGCTAGTGTAACCGAGTTGAACTGGTTAAAATCACTCTTCAGTATAAATTCTGCCCACCCGCTCCATTGGAGAGCTAGCCTGTTTATAGAGTTTATAGAGGTGGTTGTCACATTTGTAGGTCAAAGGACCCGAGTTTGAACCCTGGTGTGGGCAAGATTGGGAGGAGACAATGCTGACGGGCGTTAGACTACACCTGCGCTAGCATTGGAGAGAAACGCTGATCAAAGGTAGCTTCTTTCCCACCTCCCCAGGGAGATGCCTGCAGTGCTGTGTGTGTTACATCACACTTCCTCAGAAGTGGGTCATACGCTGGGCGTGGGTGAGTGTGCGTGCTTTGGCATCCATTCACTCAGTCCTCACCTTCTCCCATCCTCAATTGCATCCAATATTTCCATAATTTGGTTTCCACAACTCTGAGGTGGGAGGGAGGGGGGGAAGGGGGGGGTGGGGGTGGTGAAGCTGTTCACTCACTAGGCTGGACAACGTTGGTGAACACCCGCCGTAGACGGCTGTTTATCAAAGCACATATTAATTGTGAACAAGCTGGCACTGTGTGGAGCAGCCATGTTAATGAAGAGCAGTACTGGAGCAATGAGACCAACCACAGCCATCTTTAAGACTAAATTGTTAAGTAACACTGGAAGCCGAGGAAGGATACGCTGGAGCAGACAAGGAGGTAGTGGGCAAAGGTGACTTGTATTTCAGTGGGTGTGTTTGTGTGTGTCTGGGGGGATGGTAGAAGGGAAGAGTTTCTCATGCAACTAATATTACAATTAAAAAGAGAGAGGGCCATCACAGAACAAAGAAGATTGGGAGGGAGCAAAAAAAGAGAGAAAGAGAGCGAGAAATTCAAGTGCAAGGCAAGGGGTGAGAGTGAGAGGCAGAAGGAGGGATAGACATGTAGAGAGAGGGGGGAGCACTGGCCTTTCTTCCGGGGGCTTCATCACAGCCATGCGTGGCGGTTGAGGGATCAAAGGCTTTGTCAGTCAAAGCCTCTACCCTCGGCCTCAGCAGAACAGAGGTTCTGGGGGATTGCGGGTTGCTGTGGAATAATTCATGGCCAAAGAGGCTCGTCCTCCGCGGCCCTTTTCGCCAGGAAGAGGGCAGAGGCTGGGGTTCCCTCACCAGAGCAACACCCACCAACAAACTACCAAAACCTCCAGAGAGTACACAAGAGAGTATTTTTCTGTATAGTGTATTTTGTACAGCACTATGTTGCATGTGTGTGTTTGTGTGATTTAGACATTAGACATTTTAGACACTACTTTTGTATACTGTGTACTGAATCAAATTAGTGTATCTTGTTAAAGTTTCAATCTCTCTCACTATACTCAACAGCCCCTCCCAATAAAAAAACTAAAATAATAGGAGATTCAGCTGTTTTTGATTTGACAGATACTAGCTCTTGACTGTACTCTGCTAGGTATGTACCTGGAAAGAAAGGAAGGAATAGAAATATCCTGCTCTATACAGGCATTCTGCTCTGTAGGATAAAAAGGGAGGACAGAAAGGAGGGAGTGGGTGGAGGAGTAAAGTCTGACTAGCTCTGGGCATCAGACAAGTTCCATCCCTTTTCCCTCCCCTTTCTCCTTTCACATCAATAATGGAGGTGTTTTTTTTTCCCCTCAAGCTTCTGGCTATAGGTCTCCTTCCCGCCCCTTCCCACCTCTCTCTCTCTCTCTCTCTCTCTCTCTGTATCTCTATGCCCTCCAAACTCTATTTCTCCTTTTCCCATCAAACCTTTTGCTATCCACCTTCTAAAAGTCGATGTTGGCTTGGAGCCTGACGTACAGTATTTCTGTTGTGGTCATAGAAAACACGATTGACAGCTGTACTTTGATTTCACCTGTGGGCTCATGATTATGATGATGATGATGATGATGATGATGATGAGGAGGAGGAGGAGGAGGAGGAGGAGGAGGAGGAGGAGGAGGAGGAGGAGGAGGAGGAGGAGGAGGAGGAGGAGGAGGAGGAGGAGGAGGAGGATAATGATCAGCAGTTGATTACTTCTAGTGGTGCTGGCATTGATGTGTATTATCATGGCAGCAGACAGGAACTGAAATATTAGTTTGACTTTCTTGATAGCTGTGTTGATAGCTTCTGTGGACAGACAGTTCTAGCCTGGCTCTGCCCACCAACGTACTTCCGCTCAATTTTGATTTTGCTTCTGTACTAGGTCTGGGCTTGAGGTACGCATTTCAGATCTTGGAAATAGATTTTCTACAAGGCCCATCAGCGAACAGAGGGAGTGGCTGAGAACGATAACGTTGATGTTGTGCGCAAGTTTGTGTTGTAGTTCCGTAATGGCGGCGGAGAAAGATGCGAGCAAAGCTGCTGAATATCCAGAAACTAAAGCCGGAGCAAGAACAAGTGTTGCTGAGTTTTCTTGGTGGCAATGATGTTGTGGCCCTTCTCCCCACGGGGTTCGGGAAAAGTTTGATTTTCCAGCTACGGCAGCTATCTCCGTTACAGTAGTGGTGAAGGAGTTGGCCAAGGGGAACGCTAGCTATTGGTTATGGCAGATAAGAGTGGCTCTGGGCAGATCCAATAGTTTTAAACTTCAACAGAGTACCCGCCTACAAGGAAGTCAACGCTTGTCAATGGAGACTGAAATGAAATGTACGAGAGTCTGGTTAGGACCGGGCTAAGACAGTTCACCATCTGACCATCATTTTTTCCTAAGATATCTTTTCGCAAAGGCCCCCAAATGGGAATGCTTAAAGAATAGTGACTCATCAGTGTAGCTCCTGAACCATATCTTCTGCACTCGTGTTCTCTGCCTGCACAACCTTCTACTACTTCTTGTGTTTATTAAAATATGAGACCAGAGGGCATGCAAAAACAAAAGTGGGTCAAGATTTATATGAAATGCGCAAAAAGGTAGACAAAATAAGAGAGGGTGGAGGAGGAAGAGTGTTTCGGGTTGGGGATGGAGGGGGTGGTGTGGTGTGGATATGCCAAAGCAATAATTAAATGGAATATGCAGGATGCCCTTGGGGGTAAACCAGAATAATCTCTTTGCATTTTAATAAAATGCTAGAAGGGTATGGGTGTCACTTTATTAATGAGTTATTTATGTTTGTAAAACATTTTAACCCTGACATTGCGACATATTGGACAGACCTTTGCTAATACATGCAAATTGTGACACCGGAGGGTGCATGAGGGGGATCCGGTCACTCAAAGGCTTCTTCCTCTGGGCACATGAATTGAGCTGTATTTGATGAAGGTACCTCACACTTGAGCTTTTGGGACTCTTTGCTTTTGGTAAATGTGGTTAATAAGCTTATAAACTGTAGACTGGCTGCCTCTCTTCCTGGCCTTTCAGGTTCACAGGCTTGGACATTTAATAAAGGCTGCCACAAACACCATCAGCTCAACTCTCTTGAGGAATGTGTTTGCTGTGGAAGTTTACAAGGACAAAAGTCATAAAGATTTAGGATGGATCTTTTAAGCTTGCTCACAACATAAGTGCCCGCACTGAGCGCACTCAGTCAGTTAGAGAGGTCTGGGAAGTATTGAGTGTCGTGCCAACATGGATTGTGGATGACACGCTGTAAACTCTGAGGACTCAGCCCCTCTTTCTTTCTTTCTTTCTTTCTTTCTTTCTCATTTGATCTCTCTGTGTCTCTGTATGTGACAACTATGTTTCAGTGTTGGTCATCCAAGGTTCAAATTATGGGGGGATTGGGGGGTTTGACCCCCCTAATTAAGACGGACCCTCCACCAAAATAGGAAAGGAAAAGAACAACAGTGGAGTAATTTTTTTTACATATTGTTCTTACCTGTAATTGCAAACATTATATGTTTACCACATGTTAGGAATGATCTTATAATACAATTTCAGACACCCCCCAAGTGGACCATAACATTTCTTAATCTTAGGCTAACACATTTTCCAGAGGAAAACACTCCAATATAATAGAAAGTTTACCCCCCCCCCGATTCTCGATGGATAATTCACACTCTGTGGTCATCTGAAGCAGGGACTGACTCTCTGTGGTCGGGACTCCTCAAGTGGTCAACCTCTCTGCCTCCTACACCTCTGCAACGTGGTAGCCAAGTATGTGCTAAACGATTGACCACTCTTGACTGTAAAATGACTTTTGAGTGAGAGCGCTCACCCAGGGTTGTTCATGATTGGTTTCTAGCTCTCCACCCACCTGATTATTCAGTGAATTGATAGACTGTAAACATGTATGGCTTTCATAACACTGAGTTGATCTACAATTTCCACTGAAACAAAATGAACACCTGCATCTCGGAGGTATTAGAAAAATCCCAAGGTAAATATTCGAGAAACTGTCTTTGATCAGATATGCTAATGTGAAAGGTAAAGATAACGAGCTATGCCTCACCAAAAATGTCATTTCCCCAAAGAAACATAACGTTTATTTTTCTAGCCAAGGGCAGTGGGGGGTGGGGGTTTGGCGGGGCTTTGGGAAGTTTGGGGAGGTGTGTATGTGAATGCCTACCTTAAACCAGAGCTAAACCAGGCACCAGTTTCCACTGTCTGAATCGTTTTGTTTCACCAACAACAATGATAACCTTTGCATTCATTGGCTGTGGGCCTCGTCGGTTTCCCGGCCAACGTCCTCCCCCGTTTTAATTAACCCCGTAATTGTGTGGCCAGACTCTTTTCTGTGCTCATTATATCTAATCTTTTCTTTCAACCTGCTCTCCATCTCTCACTCAATTACCCACGCATGCTTAGACAGTGGGCGGCCGGGCAGACGCGCGGCCAAATAAAAGTTTGGTGTTTGACAATAGATATCTGAATTTGACTTTGATACTTTGTCCTTCCTCTGTGTCTTTCACATTGAGGAACCTCTTTTCTCTGAATTGAACATAGAACAGAGAAAAAACGGAGAACAAAACTTGAGAAAGAAAGAACAATGTCTCTTCTTCCTCGAGGAATTCTAACACTTGAAAATTAAGAGTCTGAATGCATACACTACACACAGAGAGATTCCTGCTGTTTGTTAAGGATGCTGTGTGTATAACAGTGCTCTGTGGAGACATAGCCAAGGTCACATCGGCCTGTCCCTGTAAGTGTTTCTATGTAGAAGAGCTGAGGTTTCATGCTGAGTGCACCGTGCTGTTTTCAAAGGCCCTGCGTTTAGCATACACCACATGAAATTTCTGTTCAGCCATTGTTCATGAAGACTCATGTTGCCTTTTTCTCTACTTCCTCCCATTCCATAATCTTTCGGATGAGGAAGGAGGAACAAGGACATTGCTGGCAATGGGGCGTTACATCTGTTATTCACAGGAAGAGATTGATCCCACTCATCAGAGACGGTTGTGTGTACTTTGTGATTGGAAGTGAATTAGAGAGGATGGGTATAGTATAGTATACAGTATAATATATAGTTTGAGCGTTTTCTGTGCGCTTAGCTTCACAGGAAGCACAGGAAGCTGTGAAAAATGTGGTTGAGTCACGGAGGGGTTAAATGGAGATTTAAATATGGAAGTTAGCCGTTTACAGCACTGTTCTGTTTGGGTGCTTTTGTGTATGTGCGTGTTCAGGTTAAAGGTGCCCCCTATGATAGACAAACGATTGGGAGACTGGGGGTGGGGGGACGTGGAGGAAGGGGAGGTTAGATCGATATCTTCCAACACAGCTCTTCTTTGCAGGAGCACGATTGATTGACACTGGAGGGCAGAAGAGGAGGTGAGCAAAGAGATGTGACAGCATCTTTCAGCTCACATCTTTGAGATGTTGACAGCAGTCTTCTTATGCTATAAAGCTACATTTTCCGCCAATTCACACACACAAACACTTAAAGACTCAAATAATCTGCTCATGATTGCCGTACACTCATGGGTGGCGCTAGGGAGGGGCTAGCAGGTGCTTCAGAACCCCCAAGAAAGACCAAAGCACCCTGACAGCACCCCCAAAAATAATTTCTGGAAAATCCAATCGGAGAATCGGATGTTAATTGTACGTCTGACATGGAGCAGTCCGCTGATGCATTTGCCGTGGATGCAGAGACGGCAGCTAGAAGAACTGCAGTTCCATTCAAATTAGCATCACAAGTGGCCACGTTTTGATCATTTATTAATACTATCTATATATAATATATATATATAATTGCGCAGCTCCCCCTGTCAATGATCTACCACCCCCTCAGCACACGCATAAACAATTATCTGGCGCCGCCCCTGCCTACACTAGAAATTTACAATGTTCACATACTATAGCTTTTGAATAAAATGAAATATGTGATGTGTGAAAAAAGAAAGTCTTGTTGCAGTTCAACCACAAAAAGGAAACGTCATTATGTACCTAGGAGCCCTTGAGTATTTACTGGAGAAAACAAAACCTGTTGTTCTGTAGAATCACAGTGTTCCAAGCTTGGATAACCTTATTTGTCTAAACGTTTCTGCAATGGTATGTTACCAGATGTGCTAATATGACCTATTAGGTAGAAGTAAAGGAAAGCATGACATTGCTTGAGTGACAAAAATAAATACAGGGCGGGACAGGGAGTGGACAGGGAGTTATTTCATATTGTGCAGTTGTGTGTGGATGACATCAGAGTGGGTGTTAATCTAGTTGTGTAGACCAGTGGGATATTCAGAGTCATACAGCTATAGGATTAACTTTGCACTTATTGACTCACTGACTGTCGCCCACTCATTAAACCCCTTGTGGCGCCTTTGCAATCAGAAACATTGTGTGAGACACACACAGACATTTCTAGACCCTTACCAGACCTTCAAAGTCACTTCATCAACTTCTCCGTTTGCTGAATAAGACATAGCGTCTAATTCCAAGCATTGACCCCCAATTTCCACACCAAGACACTCTGACTCTCTAACTATGCAGGAAACATTCCATGACTACACTTCAATAAAGGTTCTAAAATGCTTCCTAGGTTGTTCCTGAGGGAGAAACCACTGGAAAGAAACCTTTCGTTAATGATAGAACCATTTATGATTATAGGGTACAACTTTCCTTAGAGCATAGCATTTCTAGATATAGAGTCCGTAGCCCCTTCCAGACAGCTCACACTGTGTGGGCTGCATGGGAGTCCCTTTGCATCGTTAAAAGACACTGCTTTAATAATTAATTGAGCCCATCAGCTTCAAAGGGAGTGATCAATCGAGCGGGCAGCACTCTCCACCCTCTCTGAGGATGTTAGCAGGAACGGATCAGTGTTTCCTTCAGTAATGATTTACATTAAGTGCATCTGCCCAACTTAGAAGCTCTTTTGACACACAACCATGAGCCTAAAACAAGTCAGAGTCAAATCGCAATTACACGGGTGATTCATAGTGTATTCTGACATAATGGGATATCACATTTCAAAAGAGCGTTTGAAAGGAAAGTCCGTAAAGATGTAGACATCAGAAGGATCCCTATCAAATTTGATTTCTGATAAATGTAAGTAGTGTCTGTTCTGTGGATTTGTAAGTGGACACAAATATGTCGATAGATACATAGACACCTCAAGGGAAGTGTGTTTTAGCAAGAAGTTCATGAATTTGTGTGTGTGAGAATGATGGTGAAAATAACGATGAACTGTGATGACAGTAATGATGACGATGACAATGCTGATCAGAAGCCTGCGATTGGCTGTGTCAGTTTCTAAACCCTTTCACCTGGGGGTCACCGCCTGCGTTGTCTATCTCATTCCTTAGATCTCATCTCCAACATAAACAGGACAGCGGCCATATTTTTACCTTGCTCGCTAGGGAGGTTATGTCATCAATCTTGCAAGCCTCCTCCTCGGTTCTCCAAGATGCCCGGGGCTGCTTGGCCCACTCTTCCTCGCTCCTATGCTGAGCATCGTTACTTATTGTCAGTGTCTGTGTCTCTGCTTAGGGTAGGTGCTGTGGTTATGATGTATGTGCATGACTTATGCTAAATACTGCTGTCTGTGTTGGGGGAGGGGGTGTTGTGTGTATTTTTGGAACATATGCTTTGTGTGTGCACTTTATGTGCATGTATAATTCATTAAGGAAAGCCTTAGCTTATCTTTTTCTTCTTTAGTGAATGTCCAGATGTTCTCAAGTCTCTGGCACTAAAAAGCATAGCTATCTTTGTTAACTTTCTTCAAGTTTGAAGCAAGGTGAAAGCCTTAGGCTCATTAATCACTCATCCTGTGCATATAAAGGTTATGACAATGGAAACACCTTTACTGAAATACTTGAGTGAGATAGAGGAGGCAAGAGCAAAAGAGGAAGGAATTGTGAAAACAAGTATCAGTAGGAGGGAGAGAGGGATGTTTCACGCACACGCACACACACACACACACACACACACACACACACACACACACACACACACCACACGACTCTCACACCACGCTCTCACCGCTCACAGCCCAGGAGCTATACCGTAGAATAGAATAATACCTCACACATGAGTCAGTGTTCGAAGTCTTTAGACCAAAGAGAGATGCTCCTTCCCGTCACCCCGGCTGCTGAGCTGAACCCTCTGTCTCACCGTAAGCGTTGAGCGCTTGGCGATGTTCCACAGTCAGGTTGAGTCAATGCAGCAGCAGTAAGACACAGTAGTATACTTATTCTGATGTTATCAAGAGAGTTACAAATAAACTTGCCCCCTGGCTATGTCCTTAGACTAAGGATCATGTTTGTTCCAATTCTGGCCAATGATAAGTACAAGTTTACTAAGTACTGACCTCGATTAAGCGAAATACATTTGTTTTGGCATTCTCTTAAATTTGGATAAGATTCATTATATATTTTTTAAATAGTTTTTTACTCTTTGGTGAAATGCCTTCATATCAAAAAAAGAAAGACAGACACAATTCAAACTGCAGAAACTTAAGCTGACTGAAAGTACGACCGCAAATGGTCTTAACCTCGAAAGTGAACAAACAACAAGACTACAAGACCATGTCAGGCCCCATTAGGAGAGTGTGTGACCGCTGTGGTTGTCCCCTTTTACCTTAAGGAGCACACATTGATCCATGTCAAACCGCTGTCATCTCTTCTTAGAGTGACCGTCCTTGGACCATTGTATGTGTCCTGTCCTACTACAGGTGTCATTGGAACCACTACAGGAGACAGATCTGGCAAGACGCTTCAATTAATTATTGTCAATGGAAGCAAAGGCGATCTCATTACAACATTCTTTCTGCCTATTAGAACAGAATACACGACAGACTTGCCTGTGTGGGAGGTGTTTGTTTGCATGTGTGTGTTTCACTGGCAGACCAAAGAGCAACAATTGAGGATTTCATCAATGAAGTTGGAATGAGAATGTCGCAGTTAATTGAAGTAGGGAATGAGGTCTTTGACTCGATGGTTGCCTCATGCATGTGGTGTCTATGTAGCCCTCAGACTGTGATCCTTAGCCACAAGCTAATGACATGGGGAGGGATTTTAACACGTTCTAGGGGGATTTCAAAGTGTTGCATAACTCAGGAGTGTGTAATGCGCTGAGCCTTAGTCACCCTTGACCCTGTTTTGTGTTAAAAGCTTGAGCCGAAAACGACCTCGTCGGCTTAATCCTACCGCTTCATACACAGCGGACCGTGTTAATGCTTTGATGGAACACACACACATCCAGACACACACACATGCAGACACATACACACACACGCATGCAGACACGCACAAATACGCACACACACACAAATGTGTATCTGGTAAATCCCTGGGCAGATGAGTTTAATGTAGGATTTAAAGCGTTTTCACACAGTCTATCCTGGGCATGATCTGATGCTCAATTAAGCTCTTCTGGCTTTAGTAAAGTGGCTAATTCACCCCAGACCGGAGCAAGAACATTTTATGACTCCTACCCCCGTCCATCCCTTCTGACCTTCTCAGAAAACATTCCTCTCAGTTGTTCAAGATGGGCTGTTTATCGTAATTCTTTTTTAAATAAATAATTCAATGGAGATTCTCCCTTTAAAAGGGCCATAATGGCTAGAGATGAATGGGTAAACTCTGTCTGTCTGTGGTCGTGGCCTCTATACATTATATCCGGACCAAGTGGTAGAGGTGGGGTGGAGGGTGAAGTAAATTGTTTGACCTGATAGATATTCACATTACAGTGACCTGGAGATAGCATTGTCCTTAACCTTCGCTTTCATCTGCATACATTTTGGCATAATTCATCAACTGACTTAATTATCTGTCTAATCAAAGGTTAGAAGGTTGAAACCTTCCACATAGGTGTTAGAGAATAGTTGGTGTCTGTTTGTTGTTGTTTTGTGTGTGTGTGTGTGTGTGTGTGTGTGGGAGGGGGGGGGCAGAGGTTGGTAAAGGTTACACTGTGTCCTTTGTTCCCTCATCATCATAACCTTAAGCGAGTCAACGCTTCCCCGATCCCCCCTGAGTGCATTGGACTACTGCAGCAAGGGACAAATGTGTTTGCATTGATGTTGACACAACTCTTATCCAGCATCAGATCCACAAAGCCCATTACAGATTATTTACAACAGAGAAATCAGTACTGTTCCACATGCAATTATAAAAAGCTGCTGAGAAGCACCCATCTGTAGCTCATCCACCATCAACTCTCTCTCTCTCTCTTTCCCTCTCAGCTACAATCTCTTTCACTCTCTAATCGCCCCTATGTCCTTAGACAGTGAGATCTTTCAGTAATTGTGAGGTCCAATGACATGACACCTGGGTTACAGAGAAAATGTTAGATGTGCTTTGCTGTTTCATTGTACAGTGTTGTCCAGTTGTGATGTTGATAGGCTTTAAAAAACATAATAGTTTTGCATGTTACAGACCATTGTAGAAACTCCACTGTGCAAACACCACTGAAGAAAAAGCACGGTGCACTACGTAGAAACACCACCAACAAGGTTTCAAAATTATTTATTGTGTAATGCAAGTTTTCCTTAATGGTCATACATTTTTTTACTGGTTTGCTCCTCCTGATCCATTCACACTGGAACTTTCAATAGGCTACAACATTGCAAGTCATTTAACTTTATTTATTGGGAAATTCAGGTGTCAGAGCTGTATAGGCCTACTTCACTGTATTACAATGTATTTAATTATTCATTTCCATTTCATACACCCTCACATTCAGGGTTCTTACGAGTGTGTGTGTGTTTGTGTGTGTACAGTATGTGTTTGTGTGTGAGAGCGCTCTGGAGGTCACTGCACCTCCCTATCCCCAAACGTTGCACCTCCCCCCACCCCCTGCTGCTCTCCTTTCCTTTTGGTTCACTCATCTTTTTATTTCGCACACTGTTCCCTCTCTCCCAGCTCCTCTCTCACCACACTATATATTATAGTACTCCTTTCCTCACCTCTTCTCTCCATTTCTATCCCTTTATTACCCATTCTCTCAGCCCCTCCACTCTATAAAGTACAGCTGTAAATTGTATTTCTTTCCCTTCTTTCCCTCTTTTCCTCTTCTCCTCTCTGCTTCCCCCTCCGCTCTTTATCCCATGGGTCCCTGGAGGTGACAGGTAACGAATGAGGACACTCATTGTTACACCAGCGAGAGCAGGTCCATACATTTTTAATCCGCTCCAGCACTCTCCCTCCTGGTTCCTGACTAGTCTAGTCGCCTGCCTGCACCCTGGTCCCGCTTACCATCCTGTGCCTCCAACCCTCAAACAAGGCACTGCTCACACCCAGCCCAAAGGGGTTCAAACTGGGTCTCTTTGCCAGCCTGCCCTTGGATGGTTTGGGTGTGTGGCTGCTGGCTGGGATTTGTGCAGTTCTGGTATATGTGTGTGTGTGAGTGTGAGGGGGATGGGGTTAGGGTGTGTGACTGCAGACACCTCTGCAGAGAAAATACGCTTGAGGGTTTCACAGCAAGTGACCTTCAGCTGTGAAAAAAACGCAGCCACACACAGATAGAAAGCCACAGATAGACACACATAGATATAACCACAGTACATATTCCTTTTAGGGATGTAACGGCAAACTCAACTCACAATACAATACAATTCACAATACTGGGTTCACTGTATAAGCTTTTTTTACAAAATGAGAAAATCGAATTACTGTGTATTTCAGAGGTAGGGAATAAACCATTCAAAACAATGCATAAACTATGCAAAACTGAATATATTTTCTTCATAAACGTGAAACTGTTTATTTTGTCTTAACAATCCAAAATGCATTTTATACAAATTACCAAATCAAATAAATAAATGAATAAAACAAATAAAACATGTTTTACCTGTGTTCCAAGATTGGATTTTGCATAATCTGGAAATCTTCATGTAAGAATTGACTCGCCAGATGGTTTATTGGAAAAATCTATCTGGGAAAGATAGGCTACTCGGAAGGTGATTGAATGAACCATCTTTCAATAACCGTGTACCACAAACTCTGATTGATACGAACCATTGTGGTTTGGGCAAAAACGAATAACTTTGAGCTTCACAAAATAGATTATTGCGTGGTCCTAATCTTGTGAATCCAAGTATCTCGCAAGGTGAGCCACGTAGGGCATTCACAAAACAAATTCTTACAAAAACTTAGCTAGTGCTATCTTAGGTGTTAGGTCTCTTTGGTTTTACCAAAATGATATACAATATTTACAGTGCAGAGTTAAAACTTCCACCACATTTCACCGAGTGTAAATATAAACAACACAATCAAACACTACCTCAAAAGGTTTACCCTAGAGTGCAAAGACAAAGTGCAAAACATGACAATTCAAGCCATCTCTGCGCCAACCTAAAACCATCCAGGAAAGCAAGGAAAAGAAACCTCGGGAAGAGCCATTCGAGGAGGGATCCCCTCCTCCAGGGATGGTTAGGGGTGATGCAGGTCAGGCTCGGTGCTGGTTGTGCATTGTCCCTGTGCGTGTGGTGAGGGTCCGTGTGATGGGTGGAGGGTACTTTTTGGGGCCCAGGGAGAAGGGTCCCAGGTGCGGCTGCAGGCATGGAGACTGCTGTTGGGTGGGAACCGGTTCTTGGCGTGAAGGGTGCCGCAGGTAGCCTGGCTCTGCCCACCTACGTACTTCCGCTCAATTTTAATTTTGCTTCTGTACTGGGTCTGGATCTTCGGTACGCATTTCAGATCTTGGAAATAGATTTTCTATTTCTATTCTAGAACGATAACGTTGATGTTGTGTGCTAGTTTGTGTTGTAGTTCCGTAATGGCGGCGGAGAAAGATGCGAGCGAAGCCATTTGGTCCGTTGTGGCAACACTGCCGAATATCCAGAAACTAAAGCCGGAACAAGAACAAGTGTTGCTGAGTTTTCTTGGTGGTAATGATGTTGTGGCCCTTCTCCCCACGGGGTTCGGGAAAAGTTAGATTTTCCAGCTACGGCAGCTAGCTCCATTACAGTAGTGGTGAAGGAGTTGGCTAAGGCGAACGCTAGCTATTGGTTATGGCAGAGTGGCTCTAGGCAGATCCAATAGTTTTTAACTTCAACAGAGTACCCGCCTACAAGGAAGTCAACGTTTCTCAATGGAGCGGAGCCAGACCCTCTGTACAAATGAAAGGACCAGGCTATGCCGCAGGAGGGGTGTGTGTCCAATTGGAAACCTGTGGGGATGATAGGGGAGAGGATGGAGAGGGGAGGAAAGGAGGGAGGTAAGTAGGGGTACTTGGGGGGAGGGGGGGGGTGAAGGTGCGGTGTACTTCCCGTTTGTTTTTGTGGGTTTCTCCTCTACAGACCCTCGTACAGGGTGCAGGTGTTGGTGCCCCTGGGTCCTTGTGCTTGGTGCCAGAACAGATGGTGTGGTGGTGGTGTTGGTGTCACCGATGGGGGCAATGAGAGTGCCGAACGGGCATGCTGTCAGGCATTCAAGGACATAGAGCTGGGATGACCAGTGTAAATCTTTTTTATTCTCTCTCATATATTATTATTATTATTTAAAAATCCATAAATGTTTGCTGGTGGCTAACTAGCTAACCACTGTCACAAACGTCATGACATCACAAACCTCCGCGCGATTAACTATAGTATAACAGAGGCCATCCTACGGAGAGCCTGTCCACTACCTATAAAGCCCCATTGCACCGAATTTGGTTGCAGTTACACCAGAGTTCCACTGGGGGTGATCGCCAGCATGAGGCAATGAGTGCAAAATGAATGGCCTGATTGCCGTCGAGAAATCTCAGATTGATTGTAGTTTTTGAAAATTCAACATCATGGATTATTCACTTTATTCCGCCCCGCCCACCTTTTTTAGTTCCGTTGTATTCGAACTTCCTGTTTGCCGGGGATATCATTCAATTCAATGGAAAACTGCCGAAAAGTCCCGCTGCTAAAACATTATATAAGGTTGGTGGATTTGTACCAGTTGTGCTATGTTCGTGCGCTACAACAAGTCACCAATACACCCTTTCACTGGATGGCTTGAAAACGACTTTTAAGTGTTAGATCGCTGCTCTGCTTTGCTGCTATAAGTAGGCGTTACATTAGCCACAAACATAAGATGTTCTAACGATTTCACTGCAGGGCATATTTTCTATACCTTGTTTGAAAGCTTAAGCTTGCTATTAGCCATAAACTGCAAATGTATGAGTGACAAATTACACAAATTGTGCTGTAATAATAAATAGTAACAACTTTTTCATCGAGGGTCTTTGGTAGAAGCTTTATTCAACGTGTTAAAACTTACATGAGTGCACTAGTAATCTTCCCTCGTATCTAATGGCAATTATAAAGACGCATCTATTCACTAATTTGATTGCTGCGTTGTTTCAAAAGCTTTACATTACATTTAGATGCACTCGGACCACTTCTTTCCATGGTCAAAACAATCAAAAGACAGGGTCTGATTTCGTTTTCTCCAGTTGTTATGGCAGCCACTAACTGCACAGTTGACGCTGGGCATCTTTATTAGCCTTAAATGTGTACCAAAGCTTGTTTAAGACGTTCTCTTATATTACTGTTTTAAAGCGGAAAGTATACAAACAGGAAATGAGAATACGCGGATGGCCGTGGCCATCGCGACTTCCGGAATAAGGTGAATGGGTCGAAAGTTGAATGACCGAGTACTTCTGTCCTTTCGATTTCTTACAGGGTGAGTCGCTGTTGTCCATAACATGCTAGCATTCTGCTAATGAATGCTGATTGTATGACTTCGTTGACATTTTAAAAGGCTTTTTAGAACAAAAAAGCAATAAAAAAAAATCTAACACCCAGCAGTTATAGTACTGTTTTAAAGCGGAAAGTATACAAACAGGAAATGAGAATACGCGGATGGCTGTGCCCATCGCGACTTCCGGAATAAGGTGAATACTTTCCGCTTTAAAACAGTACTATAAGAGAACGTCTTAAACAAGCTTTGGTACACATTTAAGGCTAATAAAGATGCCCAGCGTCAACTGTGCAGTTAGTGGCTGCCATAACTACTGGAGAAAACGAAATCAGACCCTGTCTTTTGATTGTTTTGACCATGGAAAGAAGAGGTCCGAGTGCATCTAAATGTAATGTAAAGCGTTTGAAACAACGCAGCAATCAAATTAGTTAATAGATGCGTCTTTCTAATTGCCATTAGATACGAGTTAAGATTACATTACTAGTGCACTCGTGTAAGTTTTAACACGTTGAATAAAGCTTCTACCAAAACGTTGTTACTATTTATTATTACAGCACAGTTTGTGTAATTTGTCACTCATACATTTGCAGTTTATGGCTATTAGCAAGCTTAAGCTTTCAAACAAGGTATAGCAAATATGCCCTTCAGTGAAATCGTTAGAACATCTTATGTTTGTGGCTAATGTAACGCAGCAAAGCGGAGCAGCGACCTGACCGGCAAACGAATTATATAAACACTTAAAAGTCGTTTTCAAGCCATCCAGTGAAAGGGTGTATTGGTGACTTGTTGTAGCACACCAACATATCACAACTGGCACGAATCCAGCAACCTTATATCATGTTTTAGCAGCGGGACTTTTCGGCAGTTCTCGGCAAACAGGAAGTTCGACTACAACGGAACTAAAAAAGGTTGGCGGGGCGGAATAAGGTGAATAATGACAGCTATCAATTCGGCAGAAAACGGACTTCCGAATGCCTGCACCTCGCCCATTAATTGTATATAGCTATTAGCTATATAGCAAGTTATCCCTTACTTATCAGTGTGAGAAATACAAGGTGTTGCGTGAGAGCGTGTGAACTGGTTATGCGTGAGTCTCATGGCGAAAGCGTGAAGTGCATTTTTTTATAACAAAATTGTTTTGGTATTGGTATCGGTAAGACTGGCCCTGTATTTACTTGGTATCATTACTATACCAAATGTTGCCGTATTGCCCACCCCTACCGGATACGGGTTCTGCCATCTTGCACTGGTGATGTAATTTTGGAGCCAGAGTTTGCGCATTATCGGGTTTGTGGCTTCACTTTTAAGAGCTACCGTCCAATCTTTTCACAGTCCATGCTTTAGACCTGTTGAGTTGAGTTTGACTGTCTTCCACAAGACCTCAAATGTATACATCAAGACAGATATATATGACCCTGAATTTTCAGATTCACCACCAAACATCCAGTAGTAAGTATTGCTTTGATCGATTGATTATTTATTTTAAAGCTGCTGTACTGTAAAGTTCTGTACTTTAGAAGTTAATTTTGCCTGTCTTCATGATGTATACTCCAGTCATGTGACCATGGCAGCCAAAGTCCTACAGCATAACCTTTGGTGATCTTCCATTGGGTTGGCATGCACTGTGTCTTGGATAAGTGTTGAATTCAATTGGTTCACGCTCGCCTCGCCTCGTACGCACACACACACATTCACGTACAGAAACACATACATGTAGAAACATACACACATTGTCTAGCAAGCACACATAAGTTGCACCCCTCACATATACCTTTTAAAAAACGAGACATTTATTTAGCTCTCAACACAGATCTGCCTGTAATGAAGCTTTTGTGTTTGTACTCTGGGCTGAGATTGGCTTCAAATTGAATTGGATGTTTCTCTCGCTCTGTTCATCTTTCCTTCTATTTATGGCTCTTTTTCCTTTCTCGTCACAAGAATTTACCCAGTCTTTCTCCCCTGTGTGTGCTCCTGATTCACACACATACACATATGCACAGACACACAACTTGCAAATGAGTGCAGCAAGCACTCCAGCATTGCCCACCAAATAGTCCACTATGGTCTTCTGTCTCTAAGTTCCCCCTGTATGTGTGTTGCACTCTCCAGTGTGTGGAGAGGAACTAGTTTGCTCTAGACTCCATGGAATGTGTTTGTGTTGTGAGTCAATGGTTTGGGCAGAGAGGCTTAGCTGTATGGCCTTGAGTATTTCTGATCCCACCAAGTGCATTTCTTTCTCTGTCTGTCTCCTCTCTGTCTGCTCTCATTGTCATGATTGTTGTTGGTATTATTTATTGATTTCTTCTCTAAAATCTTCCTGACCCCGGCACATTTTTCAACAAAGGCTTTCTTTTCACGTGGGGAGGTGTCTACATTCATTCACTGTATTCCACGTGGATAACGGGCCTTCTATAGTTCTGCGCTCAATCTCTTACAAGGCACTTTTGTCTCCCCTGCCCCTTTCTTTCCTCGATCCATGCTTCCTCTCTCTTGGTAATAGTTTGGGATGAAAGAGAATGCATGTTTCCATGCAGCTGAGCCCCCAATTGGCCCTTTTTCTTTCTTCTTCTATTGTGGAGGGGCTTAGCGGTGGTTAGCACACGCTTAAGAAGACAAACGCAGCATGATGCCATAAGCAAGAGAGCGAGGGAAGGAAAGAGAGTGAGAGAAGGACAGAAAGAGAGACAGATGGGTAGAAAAATAAATGAATAAAAGAGCAATGGAAAAAGATGAATGATGAATGAAGGTGCTTTCATATGAAAGTCAGCCATTGAAATTGGAGCCCAGAGGAGGGCAGAACATGGGCCTTGGCAGGAGCCATTAGTAGGTACATCAGCTCTGCAGGAGTAGCCTGTTTTGATTTACCATCTGAAGATGCAGCACCCATGTCAGATGAGCGCTTGTATCATCAATGGGATTGAAGTTCAAAGTGTATAAACTTCTTGTCATATCCACTGATTGAAGCTTCAAGTGTGTGGTCCAGTACTGCAGCAGACAGCAATACAGGAGGACTTGATGAGACCAGTTGTGAAGTGTTTTTATAATTTTGTTTGCAATAAAAAAACAAGCTACAAAAAAAATATGAAAACAGTAGGGTTGCACCTCCGGCCACTCTGCCACACGTGTGTTTCCCTTAACTTGCTTTGACAGCGAGGATTTATGTAAAGATCGCAGAAAACATGCAAACAAAACATTTTTTGGTGTGGTTTGCTTGACTTGGCGAAAAAATACCAAAAAAACAAAAACAAATGTGGAGCGACTTTTTTTAAAGACACTCCTGCATGAGACTGGAGAGAATGTAAAATATAACAAAAGAGGGAGAGAGAGGGAAAGAGAGCATGGAAACTATGGAAACATTTGAAAGAGAAACAGAACAAAAGAGGGAGTACAAAATAAATGTTGATTGTTGAGAGCAATTTAATGCGATTAATAATAATTCCTACTTTCTATCCCCTGAATTGAATTAGCCTGTGGTGTTTTGGCCCCTGTGGGGACTGGCAGCCTTGTTACTATTCCTACTCACTCTCTCTGTGGGAGAAGATGAGGTGATGGTTACAAGCTTGACTGTGCAGGCTTATCACTGCATATTACACTACATTACATTACAGGCAGTTTACTGTTGCTCATTTGGCATTGCGCCAGCCCTCAGCTTGTTGTATGTTACCTGAAGAGCCATATGGTTTGGTTGATTTCATCTTTTGCCGTCAAGATGCACAGGTAGCTCTTCGGTGTAACAGTATAGGAACACGTTTTTTTTAAATGTTAATATTTGATGTGTGGTCAAGTATATGTTTGATGATATTTCTCTATAATTCGAAAATGTGGCTTGTGACTACACACAACATCCCCAACAAAATCCAAATACTGATTGCAGAATCTTTCCCTTTACCGTTATCTTGTTACTAAATGGATACTAACAAATATGACACAAACCATAAACACTCATTTGGCACTATGTCTGTCCATATTGGCTTCCACGGGGATTCATAACAGTACACATGTACAGGAACATTCTTGTGTAAATGTTTTATCCTGTACATTAGGTTGCGCATTTGTCCTGTTCTCCATGTATACTCTATGGATTTTAATGCCTGTCTGATGAGCTTGTTAAGTCTTTCTTCCAAGGCATCTCAGTTTAATTTAATTTGGTGGGTGACTTGCGTCTGCTTTCTGTGCCGCCATGTTTATGATCATTGATCATAAATCATAAACATAAACATATCATATGATCATCAAGAGTGTGAGCTGCTCACAATCAAATGATTGGCTGGATACTTGTCTACTGCACTGTTTAATACATTTCATGCCTAAAGAACCAGTTCTGTGCCAGAGATGGCAAGAAGGCTAATCTCCATCTACTTTACATCAAGACATAATACAAAATCACGAATCAAGTCCCACTACGTAACGTGTGATGTATTACAAGCAAGTTGCATTAAAGCAGTGTGCTTGGGTCCAGTACTGAAATTGTGTGTTCCACACTAGATTTGAAATGCAAATCTACATTTACATTTAGTAATTTAGCAGACGCTCTTATCCAGAGCGACTTACAGTAAGTACAGGGATATTCTCCCGAGGCAAGTTGGGTGAAGTGCCTTGCCCAAGGACACAACTTCATTTTGCACGGCCAGCAATCGAACCGGCAGCTTTCTGATTAATAGCCCGCTCGGCCATCTGACCCCCCTAAATCTAATTTGGGGGAAAGCCCATGCAGACCCAAAGACGATGTCCCTGGATGATTTTCTACTGTAGTTGTGGGCAGGTCCACTTTGCTCCGTGCTCTGTAGATATTAGACATTATCTAACTATAGCAGCTGATGTTGAGAGAAAGTAGGTGAAAGCTTATTCGGGAAGTAATGAATCAATGGAGTAAAATGAAGGCTAAGCAGATGGAAAGCCTCTGGCCTTGCTCTGTGGAGATTTACCTGGGAAAGAGAAAGCCTGCATTATGAGCAGGTGTGTGGTTCCGTCTATGTGTGAGTGTCTCTACGCACATGTGATGTGCTCAATGGAACTACACTTCTTTACAGTCTGATAGCCTGAGTCTTGTTTGATGGGTCGATATTTTCGACACATCCGCATACACACGCACCCACACACACGCACGGCTGCTAGCTGTCTGCACTGTACCTCTCTTTACACATAGAAAATCTTGACTAATCCCAAATCCCCTGACACAGGATGTCATGATGGCAAATCAATAGGTAAGACAGGTGCGGTTATCGATCCTACACTGTTACCTTGATAATCAGCATTTTAGTTTTATACAAACACTTTTTCTTTACTATATATCGCTTGGTGAATACTGATTTTAACAAGGTCATATTTCGTTAATCTCTCTGTATTTCACAATACATCACGTTTTTTGCCAGAATCCAGCCAGTATGAGACGACATGTCAAACATTTAAATTGCTTTATTTCTGAGAAAGGTGTCCTGTCTGAAATACTGTTGGAAAGGCCAGTGCAGTGAAAGCCAGTCTAGGCTTGAAGCTCTTCTCTGCTTTTCTCAGCTTTATTTAGAAAGAGGGAAAACATTAGTGACGTTTATGTAATCTAATCACATATTCCAAACTGTGGTCCCTTCTATTCCAGGCGCTCGTTCTTTCCCTCTCTTCATTCTTTCATTCTTTCTTTCTCTCATTCTTCATTTTTCTACATTCGCTCAGTCTGAAAAATACTTTTATACATTTCAGTCTGTTCCCTCCATATCTGCATACATGTAATCATCACTTTATACATATAGTTTGAGTGTGTTTGTGTGTGTGTGTGCCAAGCTGTGTTCCACCATGAATTGCCATCCATGCTGATTTCAGACAGATTATTACCCTTTCAACATCCCCAAAACAGCAAGACTGTCAATGGTAGCATAGAGTAGTTGTCCTTCATTTTTTCAGGCTTCAGATATAAAAGACCTACTGCATTGTACTGTGTGGTTCTCTCCCTTCACAGTAGAGAAAAGAGTCTCTTCTAACTGCTGTCAGTTATTCTTAGTCCTGTGCTTCCTCTTTCATCCATTAATGTAAGAAAATAAATGGTAAGAACAACATGACACCATGATGAGGCAGAGAAGAGGAGACGAGGTGGAGGAACATGGAGGTGAGAGGTCTTTTGTAAGACACTGCTCGCTACCATATTGTCTCGATCGATAGTCAGCCATAGGAAGTGCGCTGAGGTGAATTGAGTGGCCAGTAATGAGCCTTGCGAGTGTACAAGGTCTGTGAAATTAAACACATTGCTCACCTCATTCTATCTTACGCCATACCAGCTTCTTTCTTGGTAATCATATCTGCGCTTGAACATCGATAGAAATTGCTCAACTCTGAGGCTGGGAGGTTAAGACAATATTTCACAACTTTATTGCTTCTGTGTTCTTCCAGTATCTTGCCGAAGAACTGGTCTGTTCATAGGAGGCGTTTTTTCTTTCTAATGAGTTTGGCTCCTTGGGGTGTTTTGTTCAACAAACACGTGGGAGATGGAGATTGGGATTGTTTCAATAACAGGAAGTGGTGAAGATGTTGCATGTTAGAGTTGACAAGATAAAACCAGCAACAGTTAGGGCATTACCCGAAGTCACAGCCCTGGTGAAAGCTGGTAGCTTATACTCTATCAGTGGTATTGGTTGAAGGTGGCTTGGTGCTTATAGAATTGTTGTGTCCAAAAATACAAAGCACTATAGCAGACACCATAGTGATTTCTTTTATCTATTTCACTGGGCTTAAGTATTAGTTTGAATGGTTATTTGTAGAGCATTTGAATTTAGAATTACTATTTTCAATACTCGGATAAAGCTTTTTTCGGTCACTTTCTATCTTTGTCCCTTCTTTCTTAAAACGGTTGCCATTAAACAGTTGCTGAGTTACAGAAGTGGTTTGTGGGTAAATGGTAGGTGAGAGAACTAAATGGTAGACTTTGCCTCTTAATAAGGTGCAAATTTCAGGCCTCTGGCATGTGCAACCCAAATTGCTTTTTGACAGTATATTTAGGATGGTAATCGACTGTCATTTACGCCGGCCAATTTCCTCTGAATTGCTTTGCTCTCTCTCTCCTTCCTGTCTCATTCTCTCTCTCTCTCAGTCAATCCATACTAAGGTATTGTAATGCATACTTGTGTGTGTTTGTGTTTGGGCATAAGACTGTAATGTCCCAGTATGGTGGACATAATATAAAGCTACATTACTCAAAGTTTAAATATTGTAATTTAAGAATATAATTGTATTTTCTTGAAAACTTTCAGAAAATATGTTTGACAGATTGTGTTACACATACATAAGCCGATAATGTGATGCATGGTCAGTAATAGAAAACCTTTTGCAGCAACTAGCTATGTCTACGAAAGTCTGAGTGTGGTATTTGTATTGTATAGTATAATGTGTGTGCACATTTGGTATGCCTGGGTGAGTCTGTATATGTCCCTCTTATCCACTTCACATTCTAATTGCCTTTCTTCTCATGAAAAAGTAATGGCTGTGCTTGTATTTCTCCAAGTGGCCCCTTTCTCATCCTCTGCACCGTGGCCAGGGTGTCTGAAAGGCTACTTGTCTCAGAGCACTCTGAAAGGCGAGATGCCATCTAATTGCGTACACCATCTCCACAATAAAGGTCCAAGGGGCCTTAGATTGATGCGTCTGTATATTCCCTTGATGGGGTGTATTTTGTTGTGGGGCCAGGGTGTCCATGTGGAAAAACTCAAGGTGTAGGAAAATTGATCATTTCTTTGCACTTTTGAGAACTTGATATACTGTATTTCTTCAGTTAAACGACCGCCCTCAAATAAACGCCAACCTCGAATTAACGCAGCACCAAAAATGAACATTGTGTGATAAACGTCGCCCCAGAAATACGGTAGTAGAAGCATGTCATTTTAATGAACATACTCTTGTGTTGTACGAGGGGCCCACTGCTAGAGAAATATATTTCAAATATCACATCAACATACCTTACTTAGCAAATAACTCGAGCGAATAGCTGTTAGTCGGCATTAGAAGAGAAGTTTACGAAAAAATAGCCAGAAATGAATAGCAGTCTACCCTATTGCAAACGCCTGTCTAGATTATCTATTGAAAAAACTGAGGCAGGTGCGTTAGCAATTTAAAATAGTTTACCTACCTGGCTACAGTCAGTAGGTAGGCCTAACGCTACGTGTTTTCACTATCTAGCTGTTCTTGCATTCCTTGCAAATCAGCGTTAATAAAAAGCAGATGAGATAGAGCTAGCTAGTCTAGCTAACATGACATTTGCTTGTTGCTTAATCTGTGATTTAGAAGACCGTACTGTTCAAACTAGCTAAGAACATTTAATGTAGAAAACTAGCAAGCTGGTCTAAAGATACGATAGCATGCTAGCGCAGCTAGCCTAAAATATCGTATTTCTTATAAATGCCTCCCTCAAATAAACGCCGCACCAAAAATTAACATTGTGTAATATTGCTGCAGCGTTTAATCAAAGAAATACGGTATGTAGGCTACTTCAGTCAGTG